>OVAF01000720.1:0-33040 GCA_900406245.1 Odontarrhena argentea
ATCGCGGGTTATGCATTTTTCTTCAGAGAGAGAGTTTGTCCAACTCCTTCATCAGGGTTATCATGTGGTTGTCGCATTTACCATTAAGTAACTTAGCTTTCCCCACAAAACCCTCAACTTATGTTCATTCTTTGCTATATTTCAACTCTCGTGCATCCTATTTTTAAAAAACAGGAGTAACTACACACAACATCTTGATCAGATGCTTGAGGAAGCTGCTGCTGAGTTCTATCCCAACATAAAGTTTTTGCGTGTGAGTTCCCTAAACGATAAAAACAATGAATAGAAAATATAGATGAGGACTTTCTAACCATTACGTGACTGTTTTGTTGGATTTTTTTTTTAGGTTGAGTGCCCCAAGTATCCCGGATTTTGCATAACTCGTCAGAAAAATGAATATCCTTTCATTGAAATATTCCATAGCCCACAACAAGTATGGTTCTTTTTTTCTTATATTTTTGGTATTTAACGTGTTTAAACCAAGCATTTGCTTCTTTGGTGCATCGTGTAAAATGAACATCCTTCTGATGCAGGCTGGTAATGAAGGAAAGGTCCAGGATCCAAATATCACGCGGTATTCAGTGAAAGTTCTACCTGTAAGTTGAAGCATAAAAAATTGTCTTTACTCTTTACCAAAACCTTTTTGGTTCAGAATCTGCCTTCTCTGTTAGATAAATGCGAAAACAAGTCTAAATCATGTGGACACATTACACATATATTAGTCACTCGCGAAGATCAGTTAATTTTTTTTCCCCCCTTTTGGCAGTACAATTATGATATGAGCCCTTACGGATTCAGAGAATTTTTCAAGCGTCAGGGGGTTCGTACTTCGGATCCCAAATGAAGCAACTTGGAAGATGGGTGATCGTTTCGAAAGCTTTTACGTATGTAACAACGGCTTCTATGAGCTACCAAATACAGTTTTTAGAGCTATTTGTAATACCAAATTTCCGTTTTCCTTCAGAAGGGAAGAAAGAAAATTCCTTTATACAGTGATCTGTGAATGTTCAAGTTCTCCTATTTGCATGAATCAATAATACTCATGAGCATTATGAAATTATAATGGCAAAGCATTTATGTAACTCATATACATATTGGCTGGCAACGTTATGGGCCTTATGGCTAAACTTTTTCTTTATTATTTATCGAAATTATGTTTTTATTTTGTTAATTATTTTTTGTTTTTAATTCTGAAACATAATTTCTTTTTAAATATAAGTAGAAAATTATTTTAGTTTCACAAAAATCCTGAACACAAATAGTTAGTACTCGAAAAAGAAAATTTTAAAAAGGGAAATGGGATTTTTTCTCTTAGCATTTTAACCTCTATAAAGTATAAAATATAAAATATTTTGAAAAGGAAAAACATACTTTTGAAACTTTCCCTTCCCTCTTTTTGTTGATTCCTTTGTGGAGATTTAAAACTGTAGTTTATTTTCTCCATGAAATAAATAACATATTATTTTTAAGTTTTTTTAATAAGCATATATTACCATAACAAATTATTTATTAACTAAACATGTATCACCTCTACCACATGAAAATTAGCACATCACATATGACATCATTGTATGCATCATGTTTTTTCTTTTTCTTCTTATATCGACAGTATGCATTATGCCTGTAATTTGGGGAGGGGGGAGAGAGATTGTTATTTCACAGCAGTATAAATAAGTCAATGAGACTAAACAAATTTCAATCACAACACAAAGATGATCCAGATTATGAAGCTCTTCACAATCACAATGATGGTCACTCTCTTTCTTTTTGCATCTAGTATTGCCCAGGCTAGACTCCAACCTTTTCAAACCGACTTCATTCATACTTCAACAAACTCGGATGTGAAGGAGTGGGATCCCCCAAATCCACCTATATGTTCTCATGTTGGTAGATGCATCCCTCAAAAAATTCAAAAGGATTCCTCTCAAAATCTTCAGAAGGATCTATCTATTCCTAATAATCTTACAAATTAGATAATGTACTGGAAAAAAATGAAACATATACAAGATTGTTCTTTTTATTAAATTTTTTTTTTATCATAAATCTATATTAATAAATTTTATTCCCTTTGATTTAAATTTTAGTTGTTTAGATTTTTGCTTTTAACATCCTCTAATAGTCGTTCAATAGCACAAAAAAATTGACATCTAATCACAATAATATCCAAACGTCATTTTTTTGTGATGGACAAAACCATAACATTACAAAAAGACTATGTACCTTTTTTACTTTTGTGAAAAAACGAAAGTACGTATACATTTAGAAAGATGAGGTGAAGTCTTTGTATAGATTCACCTCGGCAAAACAAGAACTACAAGTAAAAACCAAAATATTTTGATAAATATTTAGGAAGACCATCTTTTTTTTTGGTGAACATTTTAATATATATTACCAAAAAGGACCACATAAAGGAATATTTACAAGACTTGTCAGAGTAGGTGGAATGAAAAAAAAAAACACATATCAATAGGAAAACAAGTGATCAGATTGTAACAGAATGAATCGACAAGAAGCAGGGGAGGAGGAGGAGGATAAAGGTATCGCAAGAAGATTAGTGTGTGGAATGGAATAGACGAAACCAAGTGATCAGATTGTGATGCCACTTTTAATAATTGTCTTTATGAAGAAATTTATATCATTATATGCTAAAAATTGTCTTCATAAGCAAGAAAATCTTCTGAGAGACAAGCATCATGAAGCACTTTCGTTGTTATATCGTCATCTCAAAATCATTGTTATGTAAACTAAAGGGCCGGGCCCATGAGTACAAAATTGAAACATTGGTTTATGGCCTTCAATTTTTATTAAAATATTTAGGCTTTAATTTTTTTTGTTAAGTATCTAATAAATATTAGTCTAAAGAGAAAATTTATATAAAGTATGAGTTAAGGTGAAAAACTAGATTAAAAAAATATTGGGATAAACAATCTTTTCATTTTTTTCATGTCATTTTTATTGTCACAACCACTTTACCGTAATTTTACATATTTTTGTATTCATTATTTACAATCAACAATCATAAATTATATAACAAAACTTCTAAGCCATGTTTTTTAAATTATTATTATAAAATAAATTATATAGATTGTTTTTTTTTTGGTAAATTAGGGGTGATCCATAATTTTATATCTGTCCAATCTCCTAAAGTGAGTGTAGCCGTCGAATAGCAAGTATATAAACTACTATACTATTTTATTTTATATAGTTTAAAACCTTACTATTTAACATCGTTTATGGTCTTTGAAATTCTGGGAACAGCTCTGACTAAATGTGTCTCATTATTTGTAAATGTAATTAATGTCTGATTTTATATAAATATAAAAATAGATATTAAAAAGAAAAAAAAATCGTCCTTTGAAAAAGAAAACCAATCGTTCATCTATATGTATACACACACACGGCTTTGAGCAATAGATTGCCCATTTGGTTTATTTTCTCTTACTATAACTTCTTGTCCTTGTTAGGTGATGTTCTATTAATAGCCTCATCCATTTTCAATATACCGTTTCAGTCTCTCTTTTAATTTTTTCACCATTAGGGGTCGATTCTTCTCTCTGCTTTTTATTTTGCTTCCTACAATCTTTTAGGTTCAACAAAGTCCACAGAAGACTTTCTTACTCACTCTTCTGATCATATGGTATGTGTTTCTTTCACATCGATTCTTGATATATATATATATATTCACATGATTATTTACAATATATTGTTGGGTTGTTTTGTGTGCAAAAGGCAGAAGAAGGAGAAATCAGAAAGCACGTTGTGTTGGCGAAGCCTTTTTCGTTGGAAGATGAAAAAGTCTCTGAGCATACTACTTCCAATCTCATCCAACGGATTCTAAGCCTCTTTAAAAATGTACGTCCAGGATCTGATCTCACTAACTTTCAGGTACGTAAACTCTAATTTTTGTCTTGCTTCTCTCGCTTTCTTATGTTACAAAAAAGGCAAAGCAATGTTCTCTTCAGAATCTAAGAAGGTGGTGGTGTACTATATTTTCTTTTTTTTTTTTTTTTTTTTTGTGGTTTAAATTACGTCTCTATGTTCTATAGTCTTAAAAAAGGCAAAGTAATGTTATATTCAGACTCTCTAAATTGGTACCATATCCAATAATAAGATTTTGATTTTTTTTTTACGGGTTTTCCATGTGACTCTTAAATTCTTTCATGTGGATTAACATTTTCTTTTCCTTAAATGGAATTTTTAATTTTCCCCAAAATTTATATTTTACGCAATATTGAATAAGACAATATTTTTAGCATATTTCATGATGTAGCTTTAGCTATGTATCCTACTACCTCCGTTTCATAAAGATGAATTTTCTACGAAAAAATTATGTTAAAAAAATATGATTTTTTTCTGTTTTCAATACAGAATTGTTAATTTTAAAATGTAATAATTGAGTTTTAAGCATAACTATTGGTTTAGATTTATTGAAAAATGTGAAATGCCGAAAAACTGTGTAATATTAATTGTTTTATTAATCTGTGTGAAATCTCTGAAAAATTTATCAGTATTAAATACATTCTTGGTGAGACAATATTTTTGTTACATATCATTATCAATTTCTTTAAAAATAATAAGAAAATTCATGTTGAAAAGCTTCCGCCTCAAATGAACCTACCACGATCGCAACTTCAATGCTATGGTGAGACGATATACAGTTTCAACGGTGACGATCTACTTGGAGAATGTAATCGTCGTGAACAACCAATCGAGCGGCTGAAATCAATAGTAACGTGGAACATTTCAACTCTCCGACCATTAATTTTCGGTATGGCTCCTTACAATCCTATCATCGGCGAGACTCACCACGTCACCAGTGGTCACATCAATGTTCTCGTCGAGCAAGTTAGTTTTTTTTTTTTACTATCAAAATTTTAAAGAAGTTTACTATATATATATGGTCATTCGAATCATGCATTGTTTATTCTCATATAATTGTTGTTACTTAGATTAATTTATCAACATGTTTTGATTTTTGAATACTCCTATTAGATATCGCATCATCCACCAGTGTCTGCTCTTCATGCAACCCACGAAACAGAAGACATAGACGTAATGTTTTGTCAATACTTCACACCTAAATTCCGTGGTATGTATTTTACACACATTATCACATTTAGAGCCTCAAATTTTTCATTTATTGTTTCAAAATCAAAATAAAATTCAATTTATTTGTCTTATCATATTTTCTTCTTTTTTTGTTTTTGTGAAAATTTGTCTTATCATTATTTAATTATTCCTTAAATTGTGCAATAAATACTCAACGATAAAAACATAGTTCAATAAGTGACGGTCAAAACAACCATTTAATTTGCATCACATTAATTACTTTTTCTCTTGTATCAAATGAAATCAAAGGTGCTTACGTGGAGGTTGAGGTGAAGGGTAAAAAGGTGGTGAAGCTTCTGAATAGAAAAGAGACTTACGAAATGAATCAACCAAATCTTATGATGACATTTCTGCCAGCGACGGGGGCTCACTGGGCCGGGAAAATCGTTATGAAGTGCCCGGAGACTGGACTAGGAGCCGAGTTGCAACTTCTCTCAGATTCTTTCTTAAGTAGATTTACAGGGAACAACAAGAGATCCATCAAAGGCAAGATCTTTGAATCTTCCTCTCGGAAACAGCTTTATGAAATCTTTGGACATTGGGACAAGTAAGAGCTAAAACAAATCCAATACTTTCAAAGTTTATTGAGGTTACAGAACATGAATTACAGTAACGTAATGTTTCCAGAACCGTGACTGCGAAAAATCTGAAGACCGGAGAGCTTGAGGTTATATACAACGCGATTGAAAATATTGCAAAGCTCAAGACTCCTACTGTCAAGAATCTGAAGGTGGTTACTGGTAGCAAACTTTATGGAACTATAATTAAGATCGGTCTTCTTAAGTTTGGTTATTTCTGGTTTGCAGGAGGTCAGTGAGAGCGAGTCTGCGATGGTGTGGAGTAAGGTGAGTGAAGGAATTATGAACAAAGATTGGGAGAAAGCAAGGGAAGGCAAGCGAGATGTGGAGGAGAAACAGAGAGAATCCCGGAGACAGAGAGAGGCGTCTGGACAATCTTGGATTCCAAAACATTTCTCTGTGGCTCGAACTGGTAAGGACTGGGACTGTGTTCCTCTACAGTCTACGGTTCCTCGAGCTCCTATAGTTGTTCCTCTGTGATACACAGCTCATTCTCCATAGGATCCTACAAGAAGTAAAAACTCATGAGAAGTACAAACATAAAGTTGTAAGTGATTCTAAATCTGCAGAACAAGCAATGAGAATTTTACCTTACTAGTTGTTGTACATGCAAGCTGGTCCAACAACAGCCAAAAGTTGTTCCATTTCGATGAATGAATCGATCAAATGTCTAACCACGTCAGTAATGCACCACATCACCATTCGACTGCAGCTAGCTGTTCGAATTAACTCAGATTATTTTTGTTTGGCTTTTGGTTGCTTTGGCAGTCAAGTAAACATACTGACCTATCTAGGCCTACAAGCCAACACAGACATAATGAACTCATTAGCTTGCTTCAGCTTCCCACTGGAGCAGAGTGAGCTAATGGTTGAGTGAAGGCTATGAAAATCATGAACATCGTCTTCTTTCTTCATATCTTTTTCACTCACATCACTCAAGACTTGCAACCTTTGACAAGAATCTGGGTTTTTACCGGACAGATAGAATGTGGAACTTATCTCATCTAGAACTTTTACAGCTTGGGGGACCCTTCCTTGCTCGCACAGCTCAACGAGGAAGCCTTTGACCGATTCAGATTCAACTAATTCTGCATCAACTCTGTTAATCAGCTCAACAACAGATTTTGAAACAAGCATTTCTCTCAGGACACTCCTCGCTTCTTCCATTCTCCCTTTCGTGCAGAAGCCTTTGATCAGAAACAGGAAACCCAAGAAATCGGCTGAAATGTTTTTACCCTTGAAGTCAGCATACACTCTAAGAGCTTCTTCCATGTCACCTTTTTTACAGTAACCATTGATCAAAGAACTGACTGTGAATGCATCTGGCGTTACCCTTCCCATCATTTCACAAGATAAAACTCTCATGGCGTCCTCTATTCGTCCGAGTTTGCAATACCCGTCGATCATTGAATTGTAAATGAGAATATTTGGTACAAGTTTCTTAGACAGCATCTTGTCCAATAGTTCCTCAGCATCACGAAACAACCCTTCTTTGCATAATTTGTCAATCAAAATGCCATAAGTGACAGTTGACGGAACTAAACCAATGTTCTCCAGCGAATCAAACAGTCGGAGAGCTTCTACTAGACAACCTTGCTGGCACAGTCCATTCATGAGTGAATTATATGTGATAATGTTAGGAGTAAAGCCTTTTTGTTTGGCGAAAGTGCACAAATCTAATGCCTTTCCCAGGAATCCTTCTTTGCAGAGACCATCAACGATGATTGAGTAATCGATAACATCCATGGAAGGCAGAATAATTTCACCAGCATTCACAACAAGTGAATAAGCATCCAATGCTCTGAGATTGTCCACTAGTGCTCTTAGAACTGTAGAAGGATATGTAACAGTTAAACCCTTTCTCCTCATAACCATATAAACTTCAATTGCAGCCTCGAAAGAACTTCTGTTGCATAAATGCAATATAGCATCATTGAACATCGCAAGACAGAAGTTTGAATTCAACTGCTTGAGTCTATAAACCAAATTGAGTATCCCTTTTTCACCTCCGCTAGCATGAATTGAATGTAACAAGGTCCGAGATGTATGGATATCCAGATATAAACCTTTTTCCAAAAGCTCGATAAGAACTTCCATGGCTGTTTTCAGCATCCCTTTCTGGCAGAGTGCAGCAATGATACGATTATAACATACAGCTGAAGAAACCGAGCTTTTCCTCAGCTCATCAAAGATTTCAAGTGCCTCTTCCATCTGACCCGTTCTGCAAAAGCCCTCAATCAGCGTTGAAAACGTGACCATGTCTGGAGTCAGATCCATTTCTGGCATTGCCCTGAAAAGTACTTCAGCTTCTCCATACGCACCCACCAATAGAAATGCTTTCAGGAGAATGTTGCACATAATCAAGTCCATAGGGATTTCCGCTTCTACAAATCTACGCCTAATTTCTAAAACAGCATCTATATTCTCTTCCTTAATATAACTATCTAACAAGGTACTATATGTAACAACATCTCCCAAAACCCCTTTCGAAATCTCATCGGCCTCCGACACTCTCCCTGCCCTGCAGAGTCCATTAATCACTGTGTTATACGTAAGGATGCTTGGTTTAATCCCCCTCTCCTCCATATCTCCCAACATGGAGAAAGCTTGATTCAAATTTCCTTTCCTACAAATTCCATCAATCAAAGTCACATACACAAACTCATCAACTTCAATCCCCATACTTAGTACTCTATCAAACAACACCAAGGCCTCTTCCAGTTTACCCTTCTTGCAAAGTCCCCTCATAATAGCAGTATAAGTGATCAAATTCGGCTCTATTCCCTCCTTAATCATCTTTCCCAATAACCCAAAAGCTTTTTCAATGCTTCCTTCCTTCGACAACCAATCTATCAGTATCGAATAACTCACAACATCTCGATTTATTCCCTTTTCCACCATTTCCCTGTCTTTCATTAGTGCATCCACCAATGCACCTCCCTTGAAATACCCCTGAATCCAATTACTATAGAAAACACAGTCGAACTCAAATCCTTCATCTTCAAGTCTGCTAACCAAATCCCTAACTTCATCAACCTTACCCAATTGACAAAGAGCACTCACAAGCGTAGTATAAGTTACAACGTTTGGCACTAAACCTCCTGAACCCACAGCATTCTCGAAAAACCCTAAAGCAAGTTCCGGTTTACCAATCCTACAAAACCCAGAAATCACAGCACTACAAACGAAATTATCAAAAGGGTAATTCACTTTCTTGTTCGTCATCATCTCTAAAACCTCAATAGCTTTATCCATCTCTCCTCTCACAACAAACCGATAAATCAGAGAAGAGAACGTCAATGAAGAAGGAAACACACCGTGATTCCGTAAACAATCTCTAAGAATCGAAAGGGCTTTATCAGGATCATTCCGTGAGACGCTGAATCCATGAATCAGAGAATCCAACGTATGGGTCCTGGGAAAAATCGAGGATTTTGAAATCTGGGTATTGATGAACTTCTCTGCGTCTTCGTATCTGTTCAAATTGAGAAATGCCCATGAAACGATCGAGTGAATCCGGTGATTGATGAGGGTGTTCTTCGAATCTAGCTGAGAGTAGAAGTGGAGAATGCAATTGAACTTGTGGCGACGGTAGAGATATTGAAGAAACCTGTCGATGGAGTTTAAGGTGGGAGAGAATCCGCTTTTGAGAAGGGATTGAAGAGAAAAGAGTCCCGAAGAAGAAGAACTAGGAAGATGGAGCTTCATGCTTTTTTTTTCTTTTTCTTTAATTCGTCATCTCAGAAACTCCATGGCAAAGGAAGGTGCCTTTTCATCTCACATCAGTTGAGGTTTATTTATATAGTTCATGTAGTATATGTTTGCACTCAAATTATTCTTAAATTCTATAATAAATTTATGTCAAATTATCAAAAATAATTAACATGTACAACGGATAACTTCGCCCAAAGTATATAACTATTGATTCATAATACAAATTTTGTTTCCGGATTGATTTTATGGACCATTTTAATCGATGAATATTGTTGTAAAAAACAAAACATATTCTCACTTAGATTTTTAATTTGGAATCACTACGAGTTATACCACTGCACTGATATTCTGCTTGCAAGTTAAACATTAAACAGAAAACACCCCAAAAATATAAAAACTAAAAGAAGAAAATGTAAAGCATGACCAAACAAAAACAACCTGAACAAAACACCCTCTGGTTATGTATATGCTACATTTTATTTTGTTACGGATATGATAAGCTTAGTAAATAGATTAAAGACCTAGAGATTTCACAGGAACAAGCAGAAGATCATGTTTCTTGTGGACAGTGAGTCCATTAGCTTCTTCCATGTTAATATCTCCAACCTCCACACCTTCAGGTAACTTCCAATCAAATTGGTACAAGAGATTTGCAAGACCAAACTCCACTGTTGTTGTCCCCATGTATATTCCTGGACAAATTCTCCGACCACTCCCAAAGGGTAACAGCTCAAAGTCTTGTCCTTTGACATCAATGTCACAATCCATAAATCTCTCTGGATAAAACTCTTCAGGATCTTTCCATATTTTGGGATCGCGCCCAATAGCCCATACGTTGACATGAAGCCGTGTCTTGGGTTGAATCGTATAACCGTTGATCTGAAATTCAGATGCTACTTCTCTTGGAACTAGAAGAGGTGATACTGGATGTAACCCCCATGTTTCTTTGATCACCATTTTCAGGTAACTGAGTCCATCTGTCTCACCTAAGCTTATGACTCTTGCTTTGTTGTTTTCTCCTATTTGGTCTCTGATCTCGGATTGAACTTTTTTCATCACTCGCGGGTTTCTTGCGAGTTCTGCCATTGCCCATGTCATAGTTATTGAAGAAGTATTAATTCCCCCCAAAAGGATGTTCTGCACACAAATATAGATACTATTAGTTAAATGTGACACATCGGAGAAACAAGTAGAAGGACACAGAACGATTTATATTTATTGCCGAATGACTTGTACTCACCATTAAGATTGCTTTGATGTGGTTTCTTGTGAGTTTTCCATATCCAAGAACAGCTTCTTCTTTTTCCAACCTCAAGAGCAAGTCCACAAAATCATCTTCACTTTCTTTTCTGTTTTCCTGTGGATGCAAAGCAATCATTTGTTCATAGAACGCATCGAAACCTTGTGCGCTTCTCTCTCTCCGCGTGATTAGTCCAGTCAACCAATCGAAGATCCAACCGATATAGGGGAAAAAATCCGAAGCAGAGAAGCTCCCCAACGTCTCGTGTACCTCATGGACTAAATCTTGAAACCTCTCACTGTTAAGCACCGTTCCTTGGAAATTCACACCAAATAATGCCTTGCAAACCACGTTAGCATTAAAAGAAACAAACTTGTCACTCAAGTTAACCTGAGTTTTCTGAGAAGCTGATTCGGTGATTGAATCAATTAGTTTCTTCATCTCCATCTCCTTGATGGGCTGGATCAAATCGACTCTTTTAGAACTGAAGATTTCTTTAACACATAGCTTCCTTAATTCTTTCCAATAATCATCGTACCGAGCGAAAGCAATGTCTAGATAATTATAAGAGAGCTTTCTTGTGCCTGAACAAAAAATACAATCAAAGAAAGAAAAGGATAAGAGATCGGCATGCCTAGCTAGAAGAATTTGTGAACTAAGAGATGTGTTCTCATATTTTTCATTTTTAATATTTTATTTTCCGAAACATGGGTTTCCACTCATTGCAATGAGTGGAGTGACCTATGTTCTGTATATACAACTTCACAAATCTCCAAACTACTTATGTGGGACAATTAACATATTTAGTCTGATATTTCCGGTTTAACTTTAAAAGTAGACAAACTAGTTAGTGAAGGGTGCTAGACGTTTTTTTTTTTTTAATCATATGTAAACAATTTTCTCGGTTTGGCTTTCTGAACTGATTAATCTGTCTCAGAACCCCCAAGGCATATATATGTGTGGGAGAGAACATACCTTCCAAGCTTGGACGGCTACAACAGTTGAGATCATGGTCTCTAAGAACTTGTTTTGCTGTTTCAGGAGAAGAAACAACAACCGTCGAAACACTTCCAAGTTTTAGTAACATTACAGGACCATACTTCTTTGAGAGTCTCCATATAGACTGATGAGGCAATTCTCCGAGCTGATGCAAGTTTCCGATGATCGGTAAGCCAGGAGGAGACGGTGGTTGCCTACACCGCTTAGTGTATTTGTTGGCAGTGACAAGGATAGAGATGAGGAAGAGAAGCGATAGAAACAGCCATATCACAGCCATCTTCTTACACGTTTTTGAGTGACGATGATGAAGCAAAACTTCTTTGTTTTTATACACATACATTTTGTCACCGGATTTGTTAAAAGATCATTTTATTTTTACTTTTACATTTACTGAAAGATCGATTTTTCACGAATCTAATCATTTTTTTAAAAAAACATTATGGTCCACTTTCTTGTGCGACTGAATGTTATTTTTGATGTTTAGCTTCACACCTTACATAACACGTTTTTTTTTGTTTTAGTGAGGAATACTGCAGCAATCCTAAGGTACACTGCTTATTCTTGGAAACACTTTACTAGTTAGTACATTACAAATTTGGTGTTTTTTTTTTTCTAAAACAACTATCTAGATATTCTAACACCACATAATTTTTTTTTTTAAAAACAAAAATTTTGGTCTAAAGATGGCTTTTACTGTTTACTCGAAAGAAACATGTAAATTTACCAATGTTTATAATTTAGATGACATCCCCTTATACAGGAGCATATTTTACCAGTTACATTATTGGTTTTTAATTGTGCTTAGCTATTCCATTTTTAAATTTAAGTGAAATGTTAACCATTTCAAATTGTAATATTTGAAACAATTTCCTCTTAACCTATGATTAAATGAACACCCCAAACTGTCAAAAGAACTGTCATATAAATGTTCTTATATTTATGAATGAAGTAATTTTATATCTATATCATATATGGCACACCAAGATTGTATTCTAAACTCTTTGAGCTGAACTACTAATAGCTCAAATTACAACAACATAAAACGGTTCATACTAACCGAACCATGGCTAAAATCACAATAATTTAATTGTTAACCAAAAAATCTCTGCTTCTCATTGTTTCTCTTATACTAAAACCTTAAGAAAAGCAGAGTAACCTGTCCCTTTAAAGAGACTAAGTCCCAAGAAGAAGAAGCAATTTTTTTTTTCTCAGATTCTTCAGAAAAATTTACAGTGCTCTACAATCCAATTCAGTCCAATCTCGAGATCATTTCTGAGAATGATTTCGTTCGGATTTCAAGAATCGTAAGGTCCGGTTTGAAGAATTTTGTCTGGCTTTTCTCTCTAGACCACTGTGCTCGTGTAGTTTGGGAAGAGTCTGACCAGTTTGTTTAGAGAATCTGGATGAAACTTTCTTGCGAATAGATAACATGGTCGTCTAATTCCGTTCCATTTACAAGGCCAGTGCAGCTCCTCTCCACGCTAAGAAAAGGAAGAAATACAAACAGAAGCATCAAGATAACATTTCACTTATACAGAGTATTCGATGTAGAGATAAAAAATCAAGTAATGTACCTTGCCAACGCTTGTTACATGTACACTCATGTCGTCGGACTGCAAGAAATAGGAGAAGGAACGCATATGTCAAATCCAAACTAATCCAAGTACTCGAAAAAGCCACAGCAAATTGACTAGTAAACATCCATGAAAAGTGTATTTATGTTTGATTGATGTGTTAAAAGGACAAAATTACCGTGATGTTTTTTAAGAATTTGAGTGAGACATCACGCGCTCTATATGTCTTTGGATGCCATCTACGCTCAGACCAATCAACATATGTGACTGACCAGTTCGAAATTCCTCCAGGATCAAGCATCTTTTAAGAAGAAGAACACAACATTTCATTAATACAAGTAAATGCTTCACATGGAAGAGCGAAGAAAAGAGTTGTTTTGGCTAATTAACTCACATGGAAGAATGTTGGTAGGTAATGTTCATCCGCTATGCAGTTCTTGTTTGCTTCTACTCCGGGCTGAAAATTTAAAAATCAGAATTAGAGCACGTAATGAAAGACAATTCTCAGGTTTTTATATCCGAAAACTAATGATAATAGCTGAAAACAATCCAAGCTTGGTTTCTTTATAACAACTTCTAATTACAAAACTTAAGTCATTAATGGTCAAGCTGTAATATGCTAATAAGATGGAAAACCGAGCTTACTCTACAAAAGTGCCGGAATTTTGAGTAGTAGAGAGCATCAGCCATTACTATCACAGCGTGTTGACGCTTCATTGTGAACCACTGCACCCACAAAATGCAAAGTGAGAATTACGATTTATACATAATCGATATTTAACCATTACCAATTTTGACTTAGAGAAGCAAAAGCTTTAGACAATACCAAAGCTAAGGATTTAAGTTAAGATTGTCTTTACCTGTGCACCCTTTCTGAAATCTTGCCTTGCGATTTCAGGTAACATGTGATCCATGTGTCTGCCGGTCCCATGAGGGCCAAGATCCTCAAAACTTGAAAAAGAGAGAGAAGCAGTCATTTGTCAAATATTAATGGAGGAGAAATCAAATTCAATGGCAGAAACAAGGTTGGTGAGAGTCATTTGTTTTACCTGTCAATGAAGCTGACATTTCCGTACATCAAATATCTATAGGTGTAGTCAAATGTATGCAATGGTATACAACTGCACAGTTAAAAATCGAGACAGCGGGTAAAGAGAATGTAACCGGATTATAAAGTAATGAATTTATGCAAATTCAATAATTTTATGAATCACCTCTCTGAAAGAAGAACAAAGTGTTGGTTGTCAGGATCTTCAAGAGCGTTTGCTAGAAGCCGTCTCTCGGCATCAACCATAGAAATTCTTCCCCAAGTGACCTGATCACTATGAATTTCACGGTCTGAAAAGTGATGACTAATGTGAACTGGTCTCAGCTTCGACGGATGGATGTAAATACTGAATCTCCCTTCTTGCCCCTTCACAACATTGAACAACAAAACTCGTCAAATTCCATACCCGAAAAACCAAACAAAATCAAGAATGTTTCCAAATTCCAAACCTCGAAAAACTTATGCCAGAGCTTCTCGAAAGGCAATGTACCGGGAGTCAAGAACATGAAAGCGATTTTCGACTTAACAGTTACACCAGGAGGAGTTCTAAGTATATCCTTGACAACAACCCGAGCCGCCACCTCTTCGTCTGTAAATTTCCTGACATGAACAGGAAGCCATCCCGCTAGCGACGCCTCGCAGCCTCGACTTGACAATCCTTTACAAGCAGAGCGTTTACTGTTTTGCTGTGGCGGATACACATAAGAACAGAGCAAGAGCACACTTGCAATGCAGACTAACAAAACAACCAATAACGGCTTCTTTAAAGAAGACCGGTTCCGTAATGGCGAATGCAGATTCTGTGTTTCTCCCATTGAAGCTCAGAAACAAAAAAGTTTTAATCTTTCACTTCTTCACATTGAGCAAAACCTGAAGAATTTTCAATCAGAGAGCCATCAATTAAGGACTGAAAATATGAAAAAGACCAATCTTCAGAAACAAGCATTTAGAAGATGAATTGAATTCAAAGCCCCACACGTTTGGTGACACAAAATTCAAGAAACCCTAAATTGAGGGAGAAAGATTCACGTAGTTCTTGTGATTTGAATAAGAGAGAGTAACAAGAGATTCTCTCACCCCCACACACACACGTACGAATGTAATTAAGGAAGTTTCTTGATTTTGCTCCAAAAAAAACAAAGCTTTACACACAAAGTAGAATTAATCAGTAAACTATCAGATTCGATTTTTCAGACAGACACAGTGGACCAAAGCATTAATCAGTGAAGACAATTAAAAGATTTATTACAGAAGTACCTGAAAGTTTTTCGAGCTGAAGAATTAAAATGGGTAGACAAAAAATAGAATCTTTGTCCGAACCCAGATCTCAAAAAAAAAAAAACGAAAGATCTAGAGCTACAAAGGGAAAAAAAAATCAGAATGACAAGTCAAGACTTAAAAGAGAGATAACGAGAGAGTGAGATTTTTTTCTTGAAAAATAAAATAAAATTTTATAAGATTACCAATGAAGAAGATACAAGTAGTATTTGTTTATTGGTATCCTCGATTTGTTTTCTCTCTCTTCGCTTTCAAATTAAGAAAAGATCGAATCGATTAGACTTTTTTTCTTCAATTCTGGTTATTTTTCCCATTTTTCAAATGATACTGTATATAAGCAAAAAGCATGCATCATTCATAATTGTGTTAACAAAGAAAAAAAAATTGTGTTAAAAAGAAATCTAATTTTTTTTTTTTGTGTCTGTGCGTGTTTGGGTTTGAGTTGGCTTTAAGGTTGCAACTTTTTCTTTTAAAAAAAGAAATGAAATTTATTTTATCAATTTACAAAAGTGCTTCGTTAAAAGAAGAAAAACATTATTTACACAAAAGAGAATTCTCCAAGTTGGAAAATGAAATGACTATTGTATCCCTATGTCTGACCACTTGGTGTGTTGTGTCCTTCTATAACTTTCTCCTTCATCTAATGGTAAATTGGTATTAACAGAAACTTTTCTTTCTTTTCTTTTTCACCTGTTTTGATGTCAAGAATACATTGCAAGAAACAAGTCAGTCCTCAGGGTTTGGAATGTGAAAACCAGTCCAAAGATAAAAAAATTTCTCTGGAAAGTTTTAAATGGAGTTGTGTCTGTAGCTGATCAGCTAGCTTTGAGAGGGTTGTCTGTAGACTCAAGATGCCAAATTTGTGGTCAAGAAGGGGAGTCTATCAATCATGTGTTGTTCATGTGTCCACCAGCCAAACAGACCTGGGCTTTGTTCAACTTCCCTCATCCTGAGGGTGGTTTTAACTTGGTTTCTGTTATGGAAAACTTCTTCTACTTGCTCACGGTTATGTTGTCAGATTCAGTTGATGCAGAAGTCAGGAAAAGCTTCCCTTGGATTCTTTGGTACATTTGGAAAAACAGAAATGGGTTCCTTTTTGAGGGCATCAGAATTGATCCTCTGACCACAGTTGGAAAAATCAGGGATGAAGTTAGTGACTGGCAAGAAGCTCAGTGTTTTCAGGTCTGTACCATGCCTATTTCTGATTGTTCTCCAGTTCTCAGTCAGGAAAAATGGACTAGGCCTCCAGACCCATGGCTCAAGTGTACTTAAAGGAGTCTTTGAAGATGAGAGAAGGTTTTCCTCTGTTTAGTTTGCTCTGTATTTTTTGGTTTGTTTGACTCGAGTTTTTGAGTCCCCTTTCCCATAGTCTTGTGACTGATGGAGGTGGATTTGTGATTTTGTAAATGGTTCCACCCTTGTGGTTTTTCAGGCAAGTAATATTTCTTCAGTGAAAAAAAAAAAGAAACAAGTCAGTCCTCTATAATCAATTTCGTGGACCAAATATTTTTTCTTGAAAGAGATGTGATGTCAATATCCCTTATAGCCCGTTACGGCGTTACCAAAATCATAAAATGTCCATTCTTGAAACAGCAGATTAGAAAAGCTAAAAAAATTAAACAAACAACATTCTATCGTCCCAAGAAAACAAACATGTATAAACCAAGTGATCCTAGACTAATGACTCAAACATTTAAGGAGGAGTTTTTAGATAGGTCTAGATTAAAAAAATCTTCTTCACCATAATACTATCAAATTTTTCTTTTACGACCAATTGAATAATGCAACATTTTAGATCTATAGAAAATTCGATTTATGAATTATTGGACAACTACACTTACTTTGACTATAAGTTGGGTGTTAGACACTAATCATTTTTAAAAAACCCATTTTAATCATAGTACAAAGCTTTTATCATACAAACCCAGCCCATAAAGTATCACACAACCCAACCGGTCCGATTGGATAACCGATTCAACGACGACCAATTCAGTTTACCAAAAAATAATTTATATTCGACCGGTTTTCAATATCAACATCCGTTAACGGTAGTTCACACAGCGTTTTCGGTTTACCCTTAAACCCTAAAAAGGCTTCAAACGCCGTTCGTTTCTTCTTCTTCTTCTTCTTCATCGTATCACTCTGCGCCGCGTTTCCCTCTTTCTCTCAAATTCAGGTTAGAACCTTCTTCAGTTCTCAATTTTGATTGCTCAAATTCAGTTATAAGTCTGTGTTGATTTCGAGTTATAGAGATTAATAAAACATAAATCCCAATTATCTCTAGTTCTAGGCTGGATTCAGTCTGTAATAATTGTGTCTGATTTGGTCTTTGTGATTTAGAAGCCCTAATCTCGCTGTTACACACCTCAGAATTTGACGCTTAAAATGGCAAATCGTCCTGAGTTGCTCGCGCCGCCGGAGATATTCTATGACGAAACTGAGGCTCGCAAGTATACTTCTTCTTCACGTATCGTCGAAATTCAGGTTTTTTATTATTTCCCCTGAAGAATTATCACTCTGTTTCTTCTTTAGCAGTTTGTGCTCACGTACTTATAATCTCTCTGTTTAAACATTTGTGGTTATAGGCACAGTTGTCAGAGAGAGCTTTGGAGCTTCTCGCTTTGCCCGAAGATGGACTTCCTAGATTCTTACTCGATATAGGTAGAAATGTTAATGACTTACGTATTTTGAGTACATCGTTCTGCTTGTTATGGATGCTCAACAATTGTGGCTGTATCCCAAAGTTTTCGTCTTTTAGATCATTGATTAATTAAGGTGTTCAAGTTATCTGTTTGATGTTGTTGCAAGAACGTAGAATAACTAATCTCTATCGTGGTTTAGGTTGTGGATCTGGCCTGAGTGGAGAAACACTTTCTGAAAATGGACACCATTGGATTGGTCTAGACATTTCAGCCTCTATGCTAAGTAAGTTTGGACGTTTTGAAGGGTTTTTTTTTCATTCCCTGGCTCTTGTAGATCTCTAAGCTCATGTTATCATTAATAACAATGTAGGTGTTGCTGTGGAACGTGAAGTTGAGGGTGATCTTTTACTTGGTGACATGGGCCAGGTATTTGCCTTAACATTTTGACATTTTCTCTAGGGTTTGGCTTTAGCCCGTGGATGTTCCGTTATTTGTATATCCTTTTGAAAGATGAATGTTGACATTTTGAGCAACTGCTTATCCAAGTATTACCATGTCTCAGGGCTTAGGCCTTCGTGCTGGAGCTATAGACGGAGCTATCAGTATATCGGCTGTTCAGGTCTTACTCTTTCAACTACTTAGTCATTCATTTTCTCATCCAGGATATATGATTCTTCTTAATATATATAGCACATTGACCATAGTTTTTGTTCTTAGAATCTAATACTACCTCATTTTTTTATCTCACCGTTTGCTTTTTCTAGAGTTTTATGCTATTGTTTAACTGATGCTTCAGTTTTCCTGTTCAGTGGTTATGCAATGCGGACAAGTCATCGCATGAACCGCGTTTGAGGCTAAAGTATGTGTAAATTGGTTTACTTTACCCTGAATCAATAGTATAGCGTGGTAGAGAACTGATCTCTGACCTCTCCATTTGTAAAGGGCTTTCTTTGGATCACTATATCGATGCTTATCAAGAGGAGCAAGAGCAGTGTTCCAAGTGTACCCTGAGAATATCGCTCAGCGTGAATTGATTCTTCGCCAGGCCTTACAAGCTGGTTTTGGCGGTGGACTTGTTGTCGACTATCCGCACAGGTATGTTCTTGTGGTCTTATCTTGAAAGCTACTTATATTTTCTCGGGCTTCACATCTGATTGCAGAAACTCTTAACATTTTTGGATGTTGTGTATTGCAGTACTAAGAAAAGAAAAGAGTATTTGGTCCTCACATGTGGTCCTGTTCCAACTAGTATCAACGATGGGCATAAAGACAGTTGCTCGGAGGAGGACGATAGCGAAGATGAAGCAAATGGAATGGTAAAAGATACCTTGTAATCTTATTACCGTCTCATTACTTACTGCTGTATCCAAGTCTTACTTTGATTTTGTTGTTGTTTCAAATAGGTAAGTGTATCAGATAGGAGTAGGCCTAAGAAAAGGCAAAGAACGAACAAGAAAGGGAAAGGAAGAGAATGGGTATTGAACAAGAAAGAGCAAAGTAGAAGGAAAGGACACGATGTTCCTGCTGATTCTAAGTACACCGCCAGAAAACGCAAGTCGCGTTTCTGATTTCTTTATAATTTCTAAACGCTAATTTATAGCGTTTTATAAGTTTTGTCACTCAAAAGAAGAAAAATACTCAGTGAACAATATTCTGTTTCGACTTTTTTTGTGTAACTCAACATTTTGTGGCAAATCCTCGAAAGCTTGAGCCAATTTATACCAGAAATCCAGAGGTTTCGTTAATCATTAGATAGCTTTTCTTTTATTACTTTGGTCACCCTCAAAACTTCCAAGTAATATCAAAATGATTTCTCTAGAAATTAATGGACATTTCAGTTTTGGGTTCCTTCAATTTTTGCTCAAACTTCTGAGATTTTAATTGCAAAATGATTTTCAACATGATTTTAATAGAGCAGATCTGGCAACGATTTAGAACGACCAAAACCAACACCAAGAACTGGAAAAAATTCGAGACTGTACTCTCATAGAGAACTTACATTTGATATGAGTAGACATTAAACTTTTTCTTGTACCAGCATACCACCAATTATAGTGTCAAATACTATTTATACAGGCAAATAACACTTAACAAATTGACTAACTCCGAAAAAGATGATGTATTAAACTAATAAGTTTGCAAAGATAATATGAGCTGAAACCAGAAACAAAAACATATATTTCTGCCATTACATTATAGTCTCAAAACAGAAAGAAAGAAGCAGAAAAAAAAAAATGAGATTAAAAACCTCAGAATCTAGACTTGAAAAGAGTTGTTTCTAGTCTCTTAACCAAAGAGATCGAATCCAAAGTCTCCTTCCTCCTCTTCAGACTCTTCCTTCTTCTTCTCTTCCTCCTTTGCGGCTGCGGCAGTCTCAGCACCACCACCACCTCCAGCAGCTGCACCTCCAGCGGCAGCAAATCCTCCTCCAACAGCTCCAATGATCACCTATTCCATATCATATTCAATTCAACAATTAGCTTAGTATCAGATCATACACATAACTGATAACTCCGTTTCAGAATTAAGTTTGTACAATACAAATCAACACCTATCAAACTTGTATAAAGCATTGCAACAATTGGCTTAATAACATACACATTTCAACGAATTAATTAGTATCATTTCACTTGATATAGGAGATGACCACTGAATCTAAGTATACAATGCAGATCTAAATCAATGGAAAATACTCAAGATTCTATCACAAAGAAGTATCCAAAATCCAAACTAACCATATATTCAGAGACTAAAGTGAACCAATTCAGCGATCTGTATGCTAAATCACGATCCAGTAATCAAACAGACGAGAGTAGAAACCTGGTAGACGCCGGAGGTAGGAGTGACAAGAGAGAAAGAAGACTGAACGCAGCCTGGAGAACCACCGGAGACCTCAACAAGCTTACGACCGAGTTCGAAAGTGGAAGAACCTGAGGCTTCAAGGTCTCCTTCAAATTGTTTCGCGGTCCATTCTCCGCCTTTGCTTTTGCATACGAATGTGAAAACTCCCATCTTCTTCTATCGGCGGCGACGAGATTTCTCAACTGTGGAAAAAAGACTAGTCTCACGTTAAATGTGCTTAAGAGAGTTTATATATGAATCGATTTCGAGAGAAACCTCTCAAACCCTAGAAGAGGATCTCTCGGGATTTCTTATTGGGCCAAATATCAGAGTCCATTAAGAGGCTATCGCATTTTTAACACGTATTCTAGTCATGATCAGTCTCATGAGGGTAAGGAGCTATAGTTTTTTGGATTGGTTTTGGTGTGTTATGATTCTTTTGAAAGATTTCTTAAATTTCCCAAAAAACCGAGGGAAGTTAACAATTATAATGAAGTCAAATTGCTCTTTGAGCAGAGATTCTTTATTTATAAGTTTATAACCTAAGGGCGTTTACAGTTTGATGTGGTGTTTGAAACAGAGACAAAAGGTAGTAAAAGGAAAAAAAAAAAAGTTCAGAGCTTTATGGCAGAATGGATGGCAACAACTCCACCAACAAGGTTCTCGTACTCAACCTTCTCAAATCCTGCATCTGCTATCATCGACGCAAATCGCTCCTGCACTCATTTTAAATTTACTCGTTACACAAAAGATTTTATCATAGCTTATTGTTGCCAATGTTTTAAGAGAAATTTACAAGTTAAAAGATGATGACAACACCATTTATTCCAAATCATCCTAAAATCAAACTATGATAGTATAATATAAAATTGTTTCAATTAAAGGGAACAAGAAGTTGAAATGCTTGAACCTGAGGGGGAAATTTACGAACACTCTCAACCAAGTATTGATATGATTCGCGGTCCCCGGCAATTAGTTCCCCTAAGTTTGGGATGATCTGGAAAGAATACAAATCGTATCTGCAAGCACAAGAAACAGTGTCATTATCATCAAAGAAACAAAACGCCTAGGGGACTTACTTCTAAATGTGTTGCCATCAAAACTTACAGATCTTTAAACACCGGGATGTCTACATGGCTAAGCTCAAGGCACAGGAATCTTCCTCCCCGTTTTAGTACCCTAACAATGTGAAGAGTTTTATAAGATTATAGATCAAAATGCTGTAACAGGAAAACACACTGTATGAATGCTTTTCTGACAAACTAAAACTGAGAACAAGCCAGAGAAGAAGGTGTACCTATAAGCCTCTGATAGAGCCTTTTCGATGTGTGTGACATTCCTTATTCCAAATGCAATAGTGTATCCATCCACTGAATTGTCACCGAAACTCAAGGCCTCTGCATCTCCTTCGACCCATACTAGTGAGTTGTTATCTCTTAAACCTATTCAAGATAATAAGGAAAACCAAAGCTCACTCAAAGAAGCAATAAAAAGGAATCAATAAAGACAAAAATTTGATGCACAAACAAAAATCTGATGTTTCACCTCTCTCAGCAGCTCGTTGCTTCCCAACGCTTAACATGTTGGGATTAATGTCACATACATAAATCTGAGTCTCTTCAAGTGAAGCCTCATCAACTTTCTGCAAAGCTCTTCGTTTGACACTGTGAACAGCATCATAGATCCTAAACGCAACATCACCTGCATATTCAAAACAAAACCTTAGCAATAGTATAGAGCATTCTCAACTATTGAACTCCAAGGGAAAGAAAATGCAGTTGTTCCAACTAACCTGTTCCGCCGGCCACATCCAGATGCTTCATCCCAGCAAATGGACTCAGCTTGCCAACGAGTCTGAGATCACAGGTTCATTTTTACAACACTTGTGTTAATGTTTACAATTCATAACATTTGTATTCTAAAAGTATCGCAGGTTCTAACCTTTCTTTCCATAGCCTATGCAAGCCCCCACTCATAACATCATTCATAATATCATAATTCGAAGCTACATTGGTGAAGACATTACCAACCAATTTGCTCTTCTCTTCTTCCTTCACTTCTTGAAACCCTGAGATAAAAACATTAGAGAAAAACTCACACTATAAATTCCTATAATAAATCATAATCTATATATCTTATAGCATGAATCAAATGATCATGAATAGAAAGTCATACAAAAGGAAAAATGAACAACGAATGCAAGAGAGAAAGGATAGTTTTTGGAGCAATACCGAAACTTGTGGCATGAGAATGAAGAGAAGCAACGGAGGAACGGTAACTCAATATTCTGCTACCAAGCCTCCTGCTTACTAATCGAAGTGACATAGCTTCTACACGGTAATGTTAGTCCTCTACTTGAAATTTTGTTCCTGCAACCAAATCCCACAAATTTAGATACCAATTCATCTGACAAAATATTGCTTTTCTTTTCTACAGAAACTGCCGAATTGGAGAACATAACTGTTTCACAGACACGCCAGAAAGAAACGCTAAAGCCTAATTCGAAACCTAACCTTCAAAATTAAGCTCGATGAAAGAGGGGACGAGGACTAAACTAAGAATTCGAGAGGTAGAACAATGAAATCTAATTCGAGAATAAATCCAAAATTTCGTCAACTCACAGCTAGCTACGAGATCGAGAATTAGTGTGCATCGTGTAGTTCTTACAGGACATGTCGGTGCCGGTACCGGATCAAAGTCTGACCAACGAAGAACGGCGAGATTGTTTTCACTTTCTCTAAAATTGGGCTTCTGTAGGCCCATTATAATTTGGTCCCGGCTGCCTTAACCGGACAATTAAATAAAGGGACACATCATCGGGATCGATAAAAGAACCAAAGGATCAGTAAAATATTAAATACTGGTCAGGAAAACACAATTCGAAGTTTTTTAGAGCAACAATGGAGTGAAATAGGTGGAATCTATCCTGAGTTGTAGATGAATGTTGTGATTTTACTTGCGTCAGCCGCAGAAATTAGTGAAATTCGCCGTTCAAGGCTAAGTTTATGGGCGGACTCGATCGAAGACTATCTAGAAATGTTCGGATTCGCGATGGAAGAAGACGAAATCGGGAAAGAGAAAAAAATTACCAGCGACTGCGACGGAGATTTTATTGTGCGGCGGCGAGTAAACGAGGGAAAGTGACGAACCCGTTAGTCCACATTACCTTTTTCAGTAATTAATATTTATAAATTAAAGTCTAAAAGAATTTGCTTAATTTTATTAAGAAACTTTTGTTTTTTTTTTTTGGGTTTGCTGTTTCCAAGTGACTCTCCATATTTTTCGAAAGGGAAACAAACCTCAAATAGCGGGGGAAGACTCTGCACCACAAAGTTCGTTGATCATTACTTTTTTCTTTTTTTCCTCTTACCATTTTTTTTTTCTCTTTTCTCCTAATCAAAAGAATTTTTTACAATTATGCAAGCTGCTGCATTACATGTTGTTCTTGACACCAATCTGTAAAAAAAGGTATTCCCTTGATAACAAATTCTATATGGGTTCAGCTTCGTGCATGTGTAGTGACCCTTGTTATAGTCATATCTAAATGTTTACATCTGCCTCTGATTCTTCACATTACAACTTGCATGCGGGTTTGTCTCAAAAGTCATAACCGATCATTTTATTATGAATCTGCTTCAGTTCTCCTTCTTCTTCTTGTTATTTGTTGAATCTCCTCTGTTCGTGTGGCTTTTGTCTGGATCACAGTACCTTATTTATGTTTTTGGTTTAGCAAAGATGGTGGAGAATGCTTGTGTGGTTTCAGAAATATGTGAATCCATAAAAGCTTGCTCTATTTATCGCATTGTGCTAACAGTCTAACACGACTTGAGATAATGCTCCTTTTGTTTCAAGTGCATTGTGATATTGATTAAGTGCTTGGTACACGCACTGATATATCAAGAGAACGTTTTGTTTTATTTTCGGGAATTATGCATCTACAACCTCCTCCAAGTTTGTCATTTTTCCCAAAAAACTCATAAGCTGTCATTGCAGGTTTGGTTTGTTTCTTGAGATCTAAGAAGCTGAGTAACGAGTTTAAAGCTGTGCAAAAACCAGAATGACGTTTGCCATGAGAGATTTAGATCAGGCTCTCCAAGGAGCTGGCCAGAAATCGTAAACTTCTCTCACTTTTAATGATTCTTATTTTAGTCCTTTTCTGTTTATTGCTTTTGATTTCATTTTCTGATTGTACATACAGCGGGATTGAAATTTGGCGCATTGAGAACTTCAAACCTGTCGCTGTTCCAAAAGAGTCTCATGGTAAATTTTTCACCGGGGACTCCTATATAGTATTAAAGGTTGGTAGTCTTTCTTGTTTCTCCTTTGGTTGATGCTATATTGTTCTTGTAGTGTCTGAACCCTTATCATCTAACTCTCTGATACCAGACAACAGCGTCAAGAAACGGTTCCCTTCATCACGATTTCCACTACTGGCTCGGTAAAGATTCCAGTCAGGTAATGTAACAGTCTCTTCTTATTCCTGTGTTTTAAATATTCTTCACAAATGATAAGAATCATAGTGGTGTGTTGATAAAAACAGGATGAAGCAGGTGCTGTAGCCATTAAGACAGTTGAATTAGATTCAGCATTAGGTGGGCGTGGGGTTCAGTACCGTGAAGTTCAAGGTCAGGAGACTGAGAAGTTCCTTTCTTACTTCAAACCTTGCATAATACCGCAAGAAGGCGGAGTTGCTTCAGGGTTCAACAATGTAAAGCCCGAGGAGCATCAGACGCGTTTGTATATGTGCAAGGGCAAACATGTCGTCCGCGTAAAAGAGGCAAGTCAATTAATATGTCCTGAAGGGTCTTTTCTCTCATCTGATCCTCTATGTTCAATCTTCATTTCCATTCTTTTTGTCAATTTCAGGTTCCATTCGTTCGATCGACTCTCAACCATGAAGACGTTTTCATTCTTGATACAGAGTCTAAAATTTTTCAATTCAGTGGTTCCAATTCGAGTATTCAAGAAAGAGCAAAAGCCCTTGAGGTTGTTCAGTACATTAAAGACACTTACCATGATGGAAAATGCGATATCGCAGCTGTTGGTAAGTGAACTAAACCGTCAAAAACCATGGTGGTTTAGCCTTTTGTCTAACTTTGTTGAGTTTCATGTGCTTTCTTTTCGTGTAGAGGATGGTAGGATGATGGCTGATGCTGAAGCTGGAGAGTTTTGGGGTCTGTTCGGTGGGTTTGCTCCTCTTCCTAAGAAAGCAGCAGTCAGTGACGACAAAACAGCCGAATCTGACGGGATCAAACTCTTCAGGTAGAACACCTTGATCCTTCTTTTTTCGTTTTAGAACACGTTTGTTCTTAACAAAAGTTGCCTACTAGTTGACTAATTACTGAACAGATTATTATGGTCTGACTTGAGACATGTTTGATATTTCAAGTGTTGAGAAGGGAAAGACAGAACCTGTAGAGGCCGAGTCATTGGGAAAAGAGCTTCTGGACACTAACAAATGTTATATTCTTGACTGCGGGCTCGAATTGTTCGTCTGGAAGGGAAAAAATACTTCAATAGACCAAAGAAAGAGTGCTAGTGAAGCTGCAGAAGTACATTTCTTTTCATGGATCAAATGAATAGTTTTATTTTGATGGGTTTTGTTCACTGTCATATTATCATGCTTTATTTTCTCAGGAGTTTTTTCGTTCGTCTGAACGTCCAAAATCAAACCTAGTCAGTGTGATGGAAGGGTTTGAAACAGTGATGTTCCGATCCAAGTTTGATTCATGGCCAACTACAAGTGTCGTAGCTGAGTCCCAGCAAGGAAGAGGCAAAGTCGCAGGTATGTTATACTAGTATTAATCCTATCCACATTGATGAAATTGCTGAAAGTTGTAAACTTTTAGTTATGAGATACTTTTTCTTTTTTTTGTTCTTTTGCCAGCTCTTTTGCAACGGCAAGGTGTTAACGTTCAAGGCCTGGTCAAGACTTCTTCTTCTTCTAAACACGAGCCTAAGCCATACATTGACGGCACAGGAAGTCTCCAGGTAGTGACTATGTCTTTGTTTTTACCTGCATGGATGTGTCTGAATAAGTGAACATAATAACCACATAACCAAAACATAGTCTTATAATTGATAACTATAAAATTTTGCAGGTATGGCGAATCAATTGCGAGGAAAAGATTCTACTTGAAGCAGCAGAGCAATCGAAGTTCTACAGCGGGGATTGTTATATTTTTCTGTACTCATATCCCGGAGAAGACAGAGAGGAACATCTAGTGGGTACTTGGTTTGGCAAGCAAAGCGTTGAGGTGAATTTCTTCACATATATTTAGATAGAGTATCTTAATCTCTATGTATGCTTATCGACAATGATTTATGTAGGAAGACAGAGCATCTGCTATTTCCATTGCAAGCAAGATGGTAGAATCCATGAAGTTTTTGCCGGCTCAGGTGCTTCTTTCCTCTATAAATTGTGATAGATTCCAAGTCAATACACATCTAGGATATATATTTATTAGTCTTGATCCGTGCAGGCTCGCATTTATGAAGGAAAAGAACCAATTCAGTTTTTCGTGATCATGCAAAGCTTCATCACATTTAAGGTATGATAATATTTACGTTTTTTCTTCAAATCTTTTTTTGGTTAGTATTGATATAATCTTTACCAAACTCTTTTCAAAAAAAAATTATCCTGGTCTCAGGGTGGTGTAAGTGATGCTTTCAGAAAGTATATAGCAGAGAACGATATCCCTGATAATACTTACACAGCAGAAGGTGTTGCGCTGTTTCGGGTTCAAGGTTCTGGACCTGAGGACATGCAAGCCATACAAATAGAAGCAGTATGTGTATTTATAAACATAATCAAACGATATCCTTGTTCATCAGTTTTATATAGATAATTGAAATAGTTATCTGGTTCCAACAGGCTTCCACAGGGTTAAATTCTTCACACTGTTATATATTACACGGTGATTCTACTGTTTTCACTTGGTGCGGCAATCTAACTTCCGCGGATGATCAAGCACTTATGGAGAGAATGTTGGATCTAATCAAGGTAGTGTGTTAATGAGCTTTGTTGAACTTCCCTCTCAGAGCTCTCATATTGGTTTTTTAATTTATACAGCCAAATGAACACACCAGGGCACAGAAGGAAGGTTCGGAGTCTGAACAGTTCTGGGAATTATTAGGAGGAAAATCAGAATATCCAAGCCAAAAGATTAAAAAGGAAGGAGAGAGTGATCCTCATCTCTTTTCTTGCACATTCTCAAATGGTAAATTATATTCTGCAACATCAGTTCCAGAGACTTTCACTCACAATGCAAGAATTTATCTAAATTGTCATATGTTTCTTTTGGTGGGTAATTCTCTTGGGGGTTGCTATCTGTCTGTCTTACCAGAAAATTTGAAGGTGGAGTATGCTTTTCATTCTATAAGCCATGTTTATATTATGATCCCGAATCTCGGTTCTTATCGAGACTCTTCTTTCTATTTCCATATAGGTTACAGAGATCTTTAACTTCACTCAAGATGATTTGATGACCGAAGATATTTTCATACTTGATTGTCACACTGAGATCTATGTCTGGGTGGGGCAACAAGTCGACTCGAAGAAGAAACCGCAAGTTTTAGCCATTGGAGAGGTAGTCGAGATCAATTCAAGTAGACCAATGTACAAAACTGTAAATTATGCTTATAAATCATCTACCTCCTTGTCTTCCTCAACAGAAATTTCTTAAGCATGATTTCCTCCTAGAGAATCTAGCTAGTGAAACGCCTATATACATTGTAAGGGAAGGAAACGAACCTCCATTTTTCACTCGGTTCTTCACCTGGGACTCGTCTAAATCTGCGGTAAGTGACTTCTCCCTCCACACTTGCTCGATTCTCACTCCTCGGTATCTAACTCGTATTAATAACTACGTCTGCAGATGGATGGAAACTCTTTCCAGAAAAAGCTTGCAATCCTGACAAACAAAGGAAAGCCGCTTCTCAATGTAAAAGCTTTACCTCGTTTTGTTACATATCTGCTAAATCAATCTTTTTAGTTCTGTCTTGATGTTTTGTCCTTTTTTGCTCAGAAACCAAAAAGGAGAGTCCCTGTGTACAGCAGCCGGTCCAGCGTTCCAGACAAAGCTCAGCCACGGTCCAGAAGTATGACGTTTAGTCCTGACAGAGCCCGCGTGAGGGGACGTTCACCAGCTTTCAATGCACTCGCTGCAAATTTTGAGAACATAAACACAAGAAACCTCTCAACTCCACCACCTATGGTTAGCCCACTGGTCCGGAAGCTTTACCCGAAATCTCTTGCACCAGACCTCACAAAGCTTGCCCCCAAATCAACAGCTATTGCTGCTCGCACAGCACTTTTTGAGAAATCTCCACCTCCTTCTCAAGAATCACCTACTAACCCCAGTACTTCTGAAGGTCTGCTGCAAAAAATTTACACATTTAAACCCCTAACCAATCAGTTTGGTAAGAAAAAATTATGATCTTGAGCTTACCCTTCTTTAATCTCTTTGATGTATGAAGCTACAAACGAAGCGGAGCCGACATCAGAGAAGAAAGATGAAGAAGCAATGAGCAGTATTCATGAAGATTCAAAAGAAGAAGAGGCAGAAGAAGATAGCAACCTCCCTACTTTCCCTTACGAACGCCTCACAACCGAGTCAGAGGATCCTGCTCCAGATATAGACCTCACCAGAAGGGAGGTTAGATTCTTCAGAACACTTTCAACACATAATAAAACATTCCTTTATTGGGTTTGTCTTTCAGTGAGACCAACTTTTTTGCAACTGCAGGCATACTTGACTTCAGAAGAATTTAAAGAGAAATTTGAGATGACAAAGGTTGAGTTCTATAAACTGCCCAAGTGGAAACAAAACAAACTTAAAATGTCTGTTCATCTATTCTGAACACTCTTCTCACAAGAACTCAGTCTTCTTCATCTTAAACCCAAAACCCGTAAGTTTTTCGCCTTTTTAACTGGCTTTTTACTCTGTTTGGTGCAATCTTACACCTATTGATAGACCAAGAGATCCTGTCAATTGTTAAACCGGTCTTTCAAGCTTGTCCTGTCCTCTTTCTCAGGATTTTTAGTTATACTTTGATGCAATGTTTATCTATATTTTATAGATCAAGATATTGGTTTTAATATAGAGACTATATTGACAACCTTTGTTCCTCTTTGTTCTTTGCAGTTCAAGAAAACAACAGGGCATCATATATTATCTGCATTTTTGAGCTGCTTGCAAATAATCATACATATAAAGTAAAAAATAAAATAAAAATCCTATATTCTCTTTTTCTTAGACAATACACACATTCAGCTTTTCTAAGGTATACTTAGGATTTTTTTTTTCATCTGTTTGTTTATTATCTCACCTATGTGTTTGGCTGTGAGATCTTTTTTCATATTTTTCTGGCCTTCATGTTTTTCATTGAAGAAACGATGTAAATTAAGGGGTGCTATTAAACGTCAGATTTTAATAAAATTGTAAACCAATGAATTTTAAAAGTTTCTTCATGATTTTACAGAATTTTACAAAATAATAGGAAAAAGAATGAGAACTGATTCTTCGCAATTTTTCACTAGAATTGTATCAACTTATTTTGAAATGACAGCATCATAAAAGAATTGAAAAAAATAGATAATTAAATAATAATAGAGTTTGATAGAATATTCAATTACTAAATCGATTTAATTCTTGAACTGAATGTAGAATTTAATTCTAACCAAAATCTACTGTTATTCAATAGTGGTTTTTTATAGAGTTTAATTTTTTTTTTTTTTTTTCAACCAAACTTTTAATTATTAGGGAAACATTGAGTATAGAGTTTAATTATAAGCAAAATATATTGTTATTCAATAGTTTAAAATCTTTTACCAAAATTGTAGTGTTATTGGTTTTTGTATTTATAAAATCTTCACTAATAGAATCTAAAATCATGTGTATTCACAAACTCTTCATTAAAAGAAATTAAAATCAAGTGTTATTGGTTTTTATATTTGCACTATCTTTTAAAAATGCTTTGAAATCTCAAGTTATTGAATTGAAGATATAAAATTATGAATTAAAATCTCATATTATTAATATTTGATAGATTGTCTGATTTCTTTTACTTGAAAGAATCTATAATTAATTTTATATGTAAATTTTAGCCAGGAAAATCTAAAATCTTCCCATTATATTTCAAAATTCTTTTTTAGAATTGTAATTATAAATAACAAAAGTTCACCTTAGGTCTCACAATCATTTTTTCTTCAGCGATTTTCACCTCTCCCTCATTTTGATATTGTGAAAGGTTAACTTACTTTCTTTCTTTCTTTGTTCTTTTATGTGAACTAGTTTGTCATTCATTTTATGAGAAAACTTTCGTTTAAACATCCAATACAGATTTTATAGTTTGGTAATCATCCCTTTTTTGTTTTACTTAATTATACACTAGGATAGATGCCCGCACCCTGTGCGGGCAGTTAGTGGTTTTTGATTTGTAATTATAAAGAATCGTGCGTAAATAACATAAAATGTTAAACAAAAGTATCAAAGTACAAAAAAATGTCGAATGACCAATTAAAACAAATTTGTAAAACATAAATAATAATGATCTAGATAATAACTATTTATCGAAATTTTTTTTGTAAACCACATTTGTGGTTTTGGTCAAAACCTTTCCAGTATCATCTAATATTAAAACCCTAACACCAGCTCTAGATTTTGCTCTTGATAGTGCAACATACACCTGCCCATGAAAGAAAACTGGTCTATGCGCGGGTTTTTAAAATATACTGTAAATGTAAATGCTTATAATTCGAGAAAAATGATTTTTATTTCTATCACTATAAACTTCATTATAGTGTTATATTTTTATCACTGGCCAAGTTCAGATTTGCCTACGCATTGTTTTTTCATAAATTCAATCAAAAACCAAAATCAGTAACCCTTTTATTGTATCTTTTTTCTTCTTTTTTTAAAAAAAAAAAAATGGTAAAATGGTGAAAAACATATTATTCATACGGAAATCTTTTCAGATGATTGATCGGGTCATGTGTTTTTTACTTCGCGCTATGTGCCCCTGTCGGGGCACATAGCGACGCGAAGTAAAAAACACATTCACCGATCATCTTGAACACATCATATTTAGTTAAACTGTTATCTCAAATACGACGATGACTTAGTACAAAATTTTATTGAAATATTCATAAAAAATTAATATATTTTTTATTTAAAACATAGAAATATACAATACTTCTTAATACCGAAATTTTTTTGGGTACTTAATATTTAATTGACTCGTGTGCTTTTTACTTCGCGTCACCATGTGCCCCTGTCGGGGCACATGGTGACGCGAAGTAAAAAGCACACCGAATCACCTCGCACGTTATATTTTTGGAAATTTAGATCATAATATATGTGATGGAGAAGTATTGTCAAACTTTTAGTATTATTAGTCTATATACTTTGGATATATTTCTCTATCAGTTCAAAGTAAAATTACTATTTTTAAACCAATATTTTATAAACTCTTGCGAGGAATCATTTGACAAAGTGACAGGTCCTTATTAATCCTTTCACAGATGTTGAATTCAGTTGAAATCTCAATACTACTGTCATCTTCGACTTCGGTACTATACATCATCATCAAATTCATCATTGTCCATACTTACACGAACATAGTGGAACTCATGAGGTGGAGGGCAATCTTTTGTAATGGGCTCATCACCAGATACCTAAACAATAATCACCATTGCTTCACTATCTAACAATCCCTTGAATATGTTTAAGTACTTTGTCTTTATCTCTCAAAAGTTCATGGGTATATAGTGTGGTTCTCCACCTTATGTATTTAATATGCTATCTCATACTCGTCAGGTTCTCGAGCATCTACTTTTTATGTAAGCAATTTTACACATGAGTTTTAGGAAAAAGTAATGACGTTGTATCATTTGCTCATGAGTTGACTACTTACTTCCACGTAATTTTAGTTGTTAGATACTTGAGTAGTTGAATCTCTAGCATGACTGAAACTTCATTTGTTTTAAGTATTATTAGTCTATATATTTTGGGATC
>OVAF01000721.1:0-33025 GCA_900406245.1 Odontarrhena argentea
AAGTTCGTTTGCCAAACAACCTAAAAAACCTTCGTTTGGAAACGACGTTACAAACGACATTTTTCTCCGTTTGCAAACGAAGTTTTCAAACGAAGTTACAAACGAAGTTCCAAACGAAGTGTTGATTGGTAACCCAAACGAAGTTTGTTTCCGAACGAACCTCGTTTGAGATTACCAATCACACCCCTTATGTGGTGTATTTATTTTGAGAAGTTGTAAGTATCCAAGATCAAGAGCTTCATAATTAAGATTCTTATACCTCATTTGAGTGTCAAATGAACAAGTGATATTTATATATATAGACAAAACTTTCTAAAACAAAGCAAGGAGGATAATTAAGAAGAGATTAGGTAAACAAAAATGGAAAATCTCAATGCACATGAAAATTACAAAAACTGACAAAGGCTAATAAAGCCATTAATTAGAGTCAGTAGCAACCGAACACAAAGCACTTAGAAAAAAGGGTAAGCCAGAAATGTATAAAATAATAAAAAAGGGTTTGGTATCAATTATATAACTCAAATCATACTTGATTTTTGATAATATACCCTACCACACACAAAACTCAAAACTGACTTCAATTCAAATCAACCCAAAAAAACAAGCGCCAAAATAACAAAACATATATAGAAAAAAAAGAAGCCCAAAAATAATAAGGAAACAAATCAAATAAAACATCACCAAACATAATAATATACTCATAATTCATTATTGTATTAACAAATCAAAGGAGATGAATATTTTGATCACCTTCTTTAATAACTAGTCTCTCTCTGTATCGATCCTAACAAAAAAAAAACTAAAATAATAATAATAAAAAGTACAAATCATCAATGGTGGGCATTGACAAAGAAGAGCTCAATCTCGGGAGGAGCAAAGAAAACGATCTGCCTCCGTCGTAAAAGCCGGTTCTCTGTGACCCTTTGCTTCTTAGGCGCCGGTGGACACGTCAGCATCTCCGGTATCCTTGACTTCTGAGACTCCGGGGTACAGCAACCGCCTCCTCCGCTTCCTGGTGAAGTCAGCTTCGCCGGAGAAGAGTGGTTTGTGTCTTTAGGACAAAACGACGTCGCTGTGGTGGAGCATGAGGAGACAATAGTACTAGAGGAAGATGTTTGGTCGAGAGTAGGAGGAGTTTTGGTTGTGTTCTTGTGCTGTTTCTTGAAGTAGGTTCTTCTAGGTTTCTTCTCAGCTTGGTTTGGTTTTCTTGCTTTTTTTGATGCCATCTTTAGACCTTAGAGTTTTTTTTTTTTTTTTGGAGGTTTAGTGAGAGAGAGAGAGAGAAGAATATAGAAAGAAGAGAGTCGTTGATTACTTTGGTTAATTAGCATATATAGTAATGAGACACGAGTCAACACGTTAATGGGAGGTGTCTCACTTTAAAGTTTTCTATATTTTGATTTTGACTACACTAAAGTTTTTTTTTTTTTTTTCACTGAGAAGAATCAAAAGATTTTATCTTTAAAATAGAAAATTTCCATTTTCTTTTTTAAGGATCAATAGTTTTTTTTTTTCATGCAAGTCTTGACCATGGGTGGTATATTTTTTAATTGCCGTCTTTAAAGACTAAAAGCATAACCATTAATAAGGCTTTGACAAAGTAGAGTAATTTTAACATCGAAATTAAATACTTTACTTTTAAGTTCTGCTTTGTTTTCACTAATCAGAAAAGTACTTAAAGAAAGGAATAAATTGCTTTTCTTTTGTTGAAAAATGTAAAAGATGGGTAAATATAGTAACTCCAAAGCAAATCTTTCTCTAAGAACCCAAAAAAAATTATAGACAAATATTTCTTTTTAAACTTTAGTTTTATCCTTCTTTAAATTTCATTTGGGTAATAAGTACAGTAAAAAACTTCTTTAAATTAAGACTCAATAAATTAATATTTCGATAAATTGATATTTTGAGAGAAAAATAATCTTTTAATTTCTAAAATTGATTTATTAATCAAATAAGATCTCTATAAATTGATATGTTGATAAATTTAATAAAATATTTTAGTTCCAACGTACAGTACTAATTCATAGAGATTTTACTGTAACACACTTTGGTCAAGTTAGAGTGACGTAAATCTATAACTCATGATTGGTTTTCCCGCTATCACTCGTAAATGATGTATTTGTAATTCTTATTGGTTATCAATAACTTTAAAAACTGTTTCGTATCACTTTATACCGCTTTGTCCAGCTAAAAAAAAAAAAATCAATTCTAAGTGAGGGTGGCTAAATTTTTTATTTTCTCAAGTTTATTTTTAAATATTAATAAAATTCTAGAAAAAATTAAATTAAAAAAATATCAAAGAATTTCTTTTATCAACCTCATATATAAAATTATATGAAAGCTCCAAATTTAGTTTCCAAAATTGAAGAAAACTTTTTACATAAGTAAATTCTAAAAATCTAATACGCGAAGAATCAACCGAACAATTTGCATCGGAGGTCGAATCACGTCAGATGAAAGTTAGGGAGAAGGAGGCGTCTTCAAAATTCACCTAAAATTTATAGCATGATGCCTAGTAATCTGTATTAGCCCCAAGCAATATGTCGGAAAACATACAATATATCTCTCGCTAAAGTATGATAATTATTTCCATATGAGAGCCTCTAGCTCAAAATATAGCAGAAAAATATTTCTTCTAGTTGTTGACAAAAAAAAAAAAAAAAAAATTTTTTTTTNATCTAAACAAGTTTTAATTATTTTGCATTGAATAATAAGGTCTTTCTTATGTACTTGATATATTAGAATACTTATTGGAACTATTACATAGATGATTCTACGACGGCCAATTCTAACCAACCCTTATAGATCCACGCCTTCAATGCGTCTGATCACGGCGAATGGTTCTACTTGCACAACGCTAGAGATCTCATGTAAACTTGTCTCCATTAATCTGCATAATTTCAAATAAATCGCATTATCTAGGGCTCGAACCCTATACCTTCTGGTGTGTATAAGCATTAATGAACATTTGACCAACCACTGGGCCAAAGGAGCTTCCACAATTATAATTTATTTATGACTAAATAAATGTTCAAAACCTAACTGAAATATATAGTTAGTGTATTTCATGTCTTTTAAGAAATCAGTATTTATTTATGGTTTGTTTTATGAAAAAAAAATTATTATTTATGAATGATATTTTAGATAAGTTTTATAAAATATGTATTTCATTTAGTATCTATTTGTATTTATATTTTTTTTTTTACTACACTTATATCATAAATATATTTTGTGTTTTTTTCATTTATATATTTAATATTTAATAAGTTTTTTAAAATATCTATACTTATATCTTAAATAATATTTTTGGTTTACTTTTTTTTAATATCTTTTACTTTAAAGCGGTATTTTAACAATTTTGTGTTGGATAGATATCACATCTAATTACAACTAATCTCAAATGTCAAGCAAATGCATTCACTCATAACTACAACATCACTCATATAAATTGTTTGGTAACATTTAAAATCGTAATTGTCCACTTCTATAAAATTCCCGCAACCAGATTTACACTCGATGCGGTTGAACTAGATATGTCCTTAATAAATATTTAGTCTCGTCAACAATAAATTTTTACGGTTAGTCTTCTGTTTAGTCATTAGAAACACACTAAATAGTTTTTTTTTTTTAAGTACCAATAAATGTAAGACATAATGCAAAACTGCAATATATAAAATGAAAGATTATACTTTCGGTGAAAAGGTTAACAGGCTAAAATTGAAGAATTCTCTTGAGCCATTATAATAATGAACCAGTTAGATCAAAAGTAGTTCGGTAAACTAGGAATCATGTACCTATATATGTTTTATTCTTTAGTGTTACATGGGGCTAAGCTAGATGTAAAGTTGGATAAAAAGTGTGTAAACTTCCATTGGTGTTGATGAAAGTAAACAGTGATATATTTGTACGTAAGGTAACTAACACACATGATGTCATAACAGTAATGTGCTACTGCACATACTTAAAACTCTTTGAGAAATCACATGGTCACTGTAGAATTGTTTTTGGAATGAGTAAATTAAATTGCTATTACAATATAATATAGAAATGTTGTCGGAAGAAAAAGATTAAAGTATTTGGATTTTGGATTCACATAGAAACTCGACAGCGACAAACGAGAAAATTGACCTTTTTTGCCATTCTAATGAATTGTTTTTGATAGTTATTATATTTAACTGAGGGTACGTTTTTTCTGCCGTCCAAATAGTTTTGTGTATAGAATCCGAGAGCACTCAAATCAAATGCCCCCAATTAAATGATCACATTTAACTTTCCTGCAATTGGCATTCAATATCGAGTATATTCACGCACATAAATAACTTTGAAATTTTGTATTCATCTTAAGATTTTGTTTTCTTCTTCTTCTTCCATATCATTTAAGATGATCTATAACTCAAACTACAAAGCCTTAAACTAAAATGTATTGTATTACAAATGGCAATTGTGTCATACTCGAGCAAACACGAACACGCACCAAATTATGTTAGAAACAGAGAAGTTGTCTATTTGTCTTTTCTAAGATGTATTTATTTACTTTCTTCGTTTTACAGAAAAATGTCATTTTTAATTATTTTATTTCCATAAAAGAGTGTAGTTTTATATTTTGAAAGTTAATTTTAACATTAATTTTCTATATTTAATCTTAAGTTTTGTGAAGAATATAAACAGTAAACTAAATTTTAGGGATATTATACAAATTCTAATATGTTATTTTAACATGTGTGTATATGGTCAAAATGACACTCTTTACCATTATATTGTTATTGATTTTTGTTTGTTTGTTTATATAAGAATATTTTGGAATTTGAAACTATTTGTTCACATACAATTGACATGAAATAAGCTTAGACAAAAAGATATGTACTACAATCATTTTGTGTGTGTGTGTATACAGTGTAGTGCTTTCAAAGTTCATCCGATACGATTGTTACATAATATAGACAGAAATAGGTATTAAAATTTGAAGATTTTTTTAAAAATACTATATACTCCTACGAACATTACATTATATATTAAACTGGAAATTTTTTTAAAAATTACAGTTTAAAAAGGCTTACGGGAAATAAACAGAAGAGAAAAAATAAGATAAAAGATAGCACAAACTTTGATGTGGGAAAGAAAATCACGTGGACTGACATGCAAATTCAATGTGTATATATTTAAGTATAACTACAGCATATATGGGTTCTGTATACAGTACCTCTCCAACTAACTCTTTCTGGTTTTAGTTGAGGTCAGCGGCGAATCTAGCTTCTAATTCTATAGGGGGCAAAAATAAAAAAAAATTAAAAAGGTGCACTAGGTGGGATTCGAACCCGAGTCATAGGGGGCAAAGACCTTAGAGTTTTACCATTTTAACTATATATTACTTGCTGTACTATGGCACAAAACAGAAATTTATAAAAATCATGGTGGGCAGTTGCCCCCTACCCACCTTTACTAGCTTCGCCAATGGTTGAGGTATGGTTGTACAAGTATTAGTGACTACATATGTACACTACAATGCTTTTTAATAATACGAACTTTTAACTGTAAAAACCTTTTTAAAACTTGAAAAAGTACATAGATTTGCGAGATTGGCTCTTGTCATGGGATCCTAAACATAGGATTCACTGTGCAAAGCGGCCATTTAGATTCTCCTACGTCTTAAAAGTCTTCATACAGATAAGCAACTTTTGGAAATTCTGTTAGCATTCGTTTTATATTTGGATATCATATATCAATTGTGTGTTACAATAATAATATCCCATCACAATTGTATTTTAAAGAATGCATGTATAAATCACTAGTTGTGAAGTTATCGTAGTCTAGTGACAGTTGTAAGTTTACTGAGAACATGCACCATCACATTCGAAATCAAGTTCACTTATGTTATGTAGAAACTAAATTAAGATTCCGGCTAGTTGTGGCTCAAATATTTTTACACAAAAAAATTTATATATATATGTTAGCACCTTATATTAAACTTTAAATTTTTTTAATTAGTGAAGACGGTTTCCAAATAAAATCTTAGCAACTTCTCATTCTAAACTTTTATAAACATCTGTTGATTTTGAGTAACTCATAACCTATTTGACATTTAAATTGTATGGATTGGTTTATCCAATTTGACATCCCTATTTGATAGCAAAACTTCTGCAATACAATATTTTTTTGGGGATACACTCCATAAGTAAGACGATATGCTTGGACTTTGATTTTTAAATTAGTTGCAAGTATATGATGGATTTATTATAAATTTATAACTATGAAGTCTGTGAGGGTACCAAATCATTCATTGGTGATGAGAAGGTGATATACTTGGCTTTGAATCAAGCTAAGAGTGTACTGGTGATGAGCGTGAGTTATGAGCCTTTTCTTTGCAACATTGTTGGAGTAATTAATAAAATAATTATTCCAAGGTGATTGCAAAGGAACAGTTGAACTAATCAATGGAAAATGCTCAAACTTTGGCATATTCAACTAGCTAGATTCATTACACAAGATCACAACAAACCAGCATATACACTAGCACAACATGAGATTCAAATTAATGTTTCTCCACATTTTCATTTTTGGGTTATTCATGTTCGCACTTGCTTTACATGGTGTGACTATATTGGTTCAAATTAGTATTGATGCAACAAACTTTAAAAGTAAAAAAGATTACTATCCTTCAAGGTTTTTAAGACAACTGTGAACTGATATCACTGGAGACAGGAAACTCCACGGTGATGTAAAATCTTTGAATTGACAATTTTTTTTGTGTGACGCTAACAATTTCGTTAAAAGGGCACTGGAAGATGTATGAGAGTGTGTGGAACGATTTGAGGCAAAAGAAAAGAGAGCCATCACAACCTTATCTCCTCCAAAAGAATATCAAATGGAACTCTTCTCAAGAATGGATGAAGTATAATGTTGATGGACCCTGACCAAAAGATGAGGATCAATGTGGAGTTGGATGAGTACTATTAAGAGACTATAGAGGGATTGTGGTATGGATGGGAGCCAAAGAACTTCTGAGACAAGATGTGTTTCCTATGGTACCAAATTTTGGGTTAGTTCACTGCGTAATTCTTATGGTTACTGAATAAAGACAAGATGTGTAACTTTTTAATAAGATAGATCCAAAGTTTCTTCTGCTTGCATTGTAGTATTTCCAGAACCAAATAGTGGAATTGTTATTATGATTCAGCCGTACAATATTTTGATATTATTGCATGGTCTGCTATAAGTTACCAAATGCGCTAGTAGGCAACAAACAATTATTCTACAATAGTAATATACATATATATATATATATATGTGTAATGGTTTTTGGCCCTACCCATAAAATGTCTATAAAGTATTGTCAAGAAAATCACGTTTAAAACCTCTCACAAAAGATATATTAAAGACGAGAAAATCGTACAGTGAAATGCTGCAGTGTTCATATAGTTAGCATTTCTTCACCAAACTAAAATATCAATGATGGCAAATTGTTATTTCCATAGAATCCCTTGCGGTTTATTATCTCTTCAAGATTTCTGACAAAAGCTACCATCAACCACATGTCTCACAGACAATAGCTACCATCAACCAATATTTCTATTTCAAAACAAAGTCTAATGTTACAATTCAACAAACAAGGGTTATCAGGATATGCGCAGCGCAGGGATCGTAGGTCTAGATAATAACACGAGTGAATCAAAAGACAATTTAGTACCCACTTGATTCAAAACTTACTCTACTGGTGCAGATGCATGGAAATCTAGACCAATATAAACAACAAAACCCAAAGATTCAATAAAAACTAGTACTCTGTCCAGAGAGTACATCGAATCCGGAACCATCAATGCATCAAAGTTGTAATCTTCGACCAACCATTATAAAAGGTAAAGATAGTACCATGAGAAGTGGGGGATCACCTTCCTCTTGATAGTGCCTCCTCTAACTCTTCAACTGATGAAGGAAACAGTTCTATGTAACGGCTCCCAAGTGTTTTCCTGTCCTTAACCATTGCAGCTCGTGAGTCTTCCGCGCTCCCAAACTCCACAAATGCTTCCCCAGTGGGTCTCCCTTCAGCATTGACAGTAACATGAAGAGCATCTTCAGACAGTTCAAAATCTTTGAAGAAGTCTAAAATGTCATCTTTTCCTGCCGAGAATGGCAATCCTCTCAATCGCAAGATACCCGTATGCTCAAAACTCTCTTTCCCATCATCACTCGATCTAGACCTTTGCACATTTCTGCGGGGTGAAAAGCCACCATTTACACCAGGTCCACCACCTCTTCCATCACCACTACCACTGCCACCGTTAGCCGTACCATGAACACGAGATTCCGCGATCTCATTAGCAATAGCCTTGTAGTACTCTTGTTTGGTATTCCTAAACACCTCCACATATCTCCTTCCCATGTTCTGTCTGTTCTTATAAAGGGCTAAATCGACCTGAAGGGGATAACCCAAAACGCAAAAGGCTTCCCCGGTGAGCTTATTGTTCTTGTGAACAAACAAGACATCAACCACATCTAAACCATGAAAAAACTCTACCACATCGAGCTCCGTGCAATCAAAAGGTAGACCACGGAGTCGAACCACAGGGAACGGAGAAGGAGGAGGAGGAGCAACAAATCCGTAAGGGTTATACATAAATCCGGAACCAGGATGAGGTCCATAGAATGGTCTTGGAGGACCCTGATCAATCATTCTTTGACGCTTAGGTCCCATTTCACGACCATCAATACCATCTCCATAACTACATTCACAACACATAACCTAAAATTAAAAACTATCTTCTAGAATAAACAGTTTATTGCATCATGTTTAAACTAAAGTTAGGCCTCCTACACCAATTAAAGAGATTGAAGGTCGAAAAATTCCGACCAAACAGAACAATTTAAAGAAATCACAACAGATAAAAATTCCGACCAAACAGAACAAGTTAAGGAAATTACAACAGATAGATTTTTATACAGAAGCTGAATTAAACTGATTCAGGTATGAATCGAACCAAGATATTAAAAACCCCTAATTGATGGGAATTGATGAATTTAAACTCATTGATAATCTACGGCTTACCCTCTGTAGAACATGGTCGTCTGCGGAAACTATTTGCTTGTGTTGATGATGATTAAATCGCGATTGGAATTTTTGAACTGAAAAGTGGAAAATAAATTGGGCTGTTGGTATTGGACTTTTGGGCCTTTTACACATTAATAATGTTTAACAAAATGTAAGGGTATTTCACTCTCGCGTCATGGGCCGGAGCAGCAAGACGCAAGTGCTGTATATGTTTCTTATATATGATATTTATGTGAAGGGTAATCAGCAATAATTGTCGCTTTGGCCGAGTGGTTAAGGCGTGTGCCTGCTAAGTACATGGGATTTTCCCGCGAGAGTTCGAATCTCTCAGGCGACGAGTGTTTTTTTCCCTTTTTTCATTTCTGTTTAATTAAATACAGCATGATGAAGAATAGGCGCTTTATATGACGAAAGATGGTCGGTGTCGGTGTGTTTCATGCTAATCCTAGACAATAATGTGATTAATTAAATTTACACTTTTACAAGTGTAAATGATTCAGAAAAGATGAGGAAATCAGTAAACAATTTTTTTTTGTCTCATGTTAATTATCATATTTATGTTTTTAAAACTGTTGGCTGACAAATTACAATCAAAATAGTGAAACCAAATATTTATAAATCCTTGAATATGTTTGGTATTAACCAAATCGAATAGAATAAATAACATTTTTCTAATATATATTTTCCCTAACCATCTGAAATTCTCTAGAAAATACTAAAAATTGAATTGAACATGATATTATTATTGGCCAATCCCAAAGCAAAATAGTTTGGAAGAACATATATACTTTAAACATACAGACATGCACATACAAATATTGAAATATACACATATCCAAAGACTTCACATCATAAAATATAGTATACCATTTTTTAACAAAAATGAAATTTAACATGAGGTGCACATATAGATAAAAATGTCGTATAAGAGTGAACAAAGTATACATAAACGGACAAAGAACTCACTTATACAATTACGATTAATGAAAAGGTTCGAATACAAAAAGATACACACACACGTGCTTGCTCGGGAACATCTCCATATTTATCTAATACGTACACTGATCAATAGTGTAAATCAATTTGTTCTCTAGATTTTTAGACTTTTGGCCTGAGTGTTTCGTGAGTTCACACATTGCAATTTGCAACCAATGCGTTTTTTGTTCAAACCCACTAATATTGACCCCCTTGATCTTACAATGTCGCATCTTATTACGACAACATTCTGAAAGATGTTTAAAGTGGAGGTTGTTTGAGATACCTAAATATGACAAAACATTCATAAAAAACAACTTACTTAATTTCTACTAATTATAATTAAATAAGTTGCGTCATAGAACTATAATAAAAAAAAATTCTTTACAAAGACACATGTTGGATCTTTATTAATTTAAGAAACAAACTAAATTATTTAGGTTTTAGGGTTATTTGGTTTAAGTCTTAAGGATTTGAAGTTATACTGGTTTCTTTTAGGATTTAAGTTTTAACATTTTTTAAAAATTATTACTAAGACATTATGGATCTAGGTTCATATATTCTTTTTTTTTTCCGGAAATTGAAATATGTAATGTGTTTCTTCCCTAACGTCATTCGAATTAGCGATTTCTAAGTTTTTTTAATATATACATTTTTTTTTGGTAGACCAATTGGTAATCCGAACATTTAACACCCGACTGGTGAGTGTAGCCGTCGAGTAGCATACTCACCGGGTATTCTAATGGGCATAAAGTGTGACACAATTTCGAGCAGCCAAATGAGATTTGTGAAATAACTTTGTACTCTATGAGAATTGATCGATGGCCTAAATCCACATGGCGACTCATCTCAAGCGTGGGAACCAATAGCCCATCACCCTTTGGTTAAATCAGATTTTGCTCAAAAGTTTTACCAGTTGAGCTATTGACTCTTGATAATTGTTAATATTTACAGTTTACAATTCAATTTGTATGATGTTCTATCATCTATATTTAAATATACTTTTAGTTATAATTTAAAATCTAGGGTAATTTCATAAGTTTCACATAGTTATATTTAATGGTAGAGCACCTATTAAAGACATGAATAAGGATTGACACTAGTATTCACATGTGAAGGCTCAAGTATACTTAATTGATGTTAGAGATATATGCATGAAATGAACAAGCCTTTCAATTTGCCGTAACATAAAAAAAATGAAGCATCCAACATTAATATAATTACTTTTGTCAACTACTATTTACCTTTTTTTTTCTTGTAAAGTTTCATATATCATTTAATTATGATTAGATAAAAAAATTAAATAAAAGTTTCTGGGGTTCCCAAGTAATATGTTTCTGAAGCCGAGCCGACATAGAGCTGAGGCCACCAACGCAAGTGCTGTCTTAGATCACGACCGTCTCTTTTTCCAATGTGATCAATCTCCCCACAAAACCAAAATGTTTATCACTTCTCTTTACATACATTTTGTAATTCACTGTTAGACATTAAAGGAGACAAACTTTTATTCTTGATTGCCGATCTTGTCCATTTTATTTGATCCTTTCCATACTACCCTTTGTCTAATGGACTTTTTCATTTCCTCAGGGGCTCAAGCTTTGATTGGTATATCAAAACTCAATCTAATAATCTACCCCACAACAATAATTATGAACTATAGGGTACATTTAATAGCCTGGATACATCATATTCTTTCCCTTCAACTTAAGTGTCACTTTACAATTTTTTTTTTTTTTTTATAATACTAGTGTCCTTTTACAAGTTTAGTAAAACTTTTGACCTGAAATATCCTAATGAAAAATGTCAAGAGATGAATAATCTTACAAAATACATTAGTATTTTTTTTTTATATGTATGGAGATATCTTAAACGGAACATAATTTAAAAGCAATCATGAATGATTTTTAACAATAGATTGTATTTCAGATTAATAGAGAATTTAATTACCAATATTGTGAAAAGAAAACAAAACCATTCTGACTCCAATCACTTCATTCGAATTTTTATCCTAATTTTACAAATGTGTGTGTATATATATATATAAGTTGGTGTTCATAAAAATTATTAAATTTGTTTATTCTTATTTAGATGTTACAACCCTTTTCTTTTACATTTTTGTTATGGACTGTCAAAAAGTTTTTGATCTTTAGTTAACAATTTCTTGGGACCAAAACATGTAAATTAGTCCCTTCCCAAACATAAAAGCTTGAATCTGTGATTTTGAGGCGTATTTCTTTCAGAAGTTCTTATAGTACACGAGTATAGAGCTACACACTCTAGGGTTTTTTGCAACCCCAGTCTTAGATATCAACTACTTTATTTGGGACAAGAAATACTTAATACTTATATGGTTTGTCTCATAAAGTTTTAATAATTGACTTTTAATATATACATGCGTGCATTTCGAGTCCCAAGATAGTAAATCTCCTCTTTCTTTCTTCAAAGTTTCTCCTTGTTTCTTTTCTCCCTACTATCTTCTCCGTACCCTTTTTCTATCAATTACTTTATCATATGCTTTTTTTCCACCGCTTTGTCACATCTCAGACCTTATATATATATATACATACTTCTGTAAACACTCATTATTCATACCCACATTTATATGCATCTCTAACCTTTCTTTGCTCTCTTCACACATCTAGACATTTTCTCTCTGTCTTCTCTTCAAAGTAATGTCTGATCCAGCTTGTTTCTTCAACGATTACTATGACTATAGCTTCAACTATTCCACTTCTCTCTCACATATCTACAACTCTCAAGGTAGCTTCTATTTCCCTCCAAGCCCAAGCACCAACTACACAAACCCTAACTCCACTTCACCTGACTCTCCTCCACTAAGAGAAGCTCTCCCTCTCCTTAGCTTAAGCCCTATTCATAAGCATCAAGAACAACCTAATGTTCACCATGAGTACTATTTCATGGATACGACCGAAACTTCTTCTAACTCCAACTTTCTTGATCATGATCTTGATCAAGGCCAAGAAACTCATCATCATCATGTCCATGATGTAACCGTGGATCTTCATCTAGGGTTACCAAACCTCGGTGGTGGTGGGAGCAGCAGCAGCAACAATTTGGTTCTTGATTCCACTGTGGACCAAGAGCATCATCAAGATCAAGGAGTTGAAGTTACACTTGCTTCTGATCATCATCATGATGATGTTCATGGTGGCTTACAAAGAGGTGATCACCATCACTATTGGATCCCTACTCCTACTCAGATCCTGATGGGTCCCACGCAGTTTTCTTGTCCTCTATGCTTCAAGACTTTCAACAGATACAACAACATGCAGGTAACAATATATTCATCCAATAAACCTAACTCTAATATGATTTTCAAGATTGACTTTTTGTTCTTGAAAATGGGTCTTAATTTAATTCCTTTTCTTATTTTCTTCTATAGTAGTCTACAATAAATTTTGTTATTTTTTTTCTCCAATCTTCATCATGAGAAGATCTCTAGCACACACTACTAGTTATTTTTCCATAATGATTCTTTTTCACTCGAGAATAACTTTTCATTTGATGGTACAAGTCATCAGCTGTACAATATGCATTGATTGATGGCTATGAGAACTAAAATCAATCAAAGGGTTTAAAAATCATGAAGATCTTCTTTAACCAACAGTCTTTTTCAGACTGACACTTTCTAACCCTAAAATATATATGATTAGTCTCCCTCTTCCATTTTTGTGTTCTCTTGAATTTTGCGCAGTGCTCTTACACAACACTCATTACCCTAAAAAGTAAAATAAAAAGAGGAAGAGAAATGTCTTGCAGCTTATTTTGTACCTCTTTATATCTTCACATCACATTTAAAAGCTTTTGATACAGTTTCTATTAACCCTGAACAATCATACAACTTTAGATCTTACTATCATCCACACTTTTGTGCAAGTGTTATTACCCGAGAAAAAAATGATTTAGGACTACATTAATCAATAATGTGATCTCTTTAGACATTTTATAAATTTAGATATGAGGGTTGCATGTTTCAAAATTAGTTTGGATTTTTTTAAATTTTAATTTGATTATTTTGGTTATGAAACACACATTTTAAAGCTTTAAACCAATATATATGCTCATCATAACATGAGGTAACTGTTTTTATATTTGTGATGAAACGTTATTAGATGCACATGTGGGGACATGGCTCACAATACAGAAAAGGACCGGAGTCACTAAGAGGGACACAACCAACTGCAATGCTGAGGCTGCCCTGCTACTGTTGCGCACCGGGTTGCAAGAACAACATAGAGCACCCAAGGGCAAGACCGCTCAAGGACTTCCGTACACTTCAGACACATTACAAGCGGAAACACGGTGTGAGACCCTTTGCTTGCCGTAGGTGTGGAAAGGCTTTTGCGGTGAAAGGAGACTGGAGGACGCACGAGAAGAACTGCGGGAAGCTTTGGTATTGCTCATGTGGCTCGGATTTCAAGCACAAGAGGTCGCTTAAGGACCACGTTAAGGCCTTTGGTAATGGTCATGTTCCTTGTTGTGGCGTTGATTGCTTCGGTGAACATGAAGACGAGGAGGCTGCTTCTGATGTCGAGCAGCAAGAATGATCGTGGTTTCTTTTTGTTCTCGTGCATTACGTTCTAGTTGCATTATGCTTGTGTTTCCTCTTCTTCTTCTTTTTGTTAGGTTTATAATTTATGAGAATAGCATGTTGTTTTGAGGTCTTTGTTAAAGTTATTTAGAACGTGTCTTTTTCATATAATTAGGTCCTCCATTTACAGATTCCAACGTTTTAAAGAATTAAGAATACAGAGCTTGGTTCTAAAAAATGACCAAAAACATACAAAAAATCAAGTAATTTGAAGAATTTTCAGATTATTAATACGTTAAAATTAGTACTTGTTTTCTTTTTCTTTTTGCCGATCAAACAGCTAATTAATTAAGAGAGAAAAATGACTCATGTATTAGTGATATACTGTAATCGCATATACGAATCAAAAAATTAATCTTACCATTTGAATTAGAGGGCATTGCTAAAAATGACCCAAATTTTGCTTATCTTTAAACTATTTTTTTATTTTTGTGAACTGATTATTTTCATATCCTGATGAACAAATAAAACACCTAAGTCCAATCAAGCTCTCATTTATCCTTGGATGGACTTGTATTCATAAGGTAGTCATAGTCCAAATAAGCTCTCGTTGACACATTCATATTTTTGAAGTGGGACTCGAGTTCTCTTTAGTAAAGGAGTGAGCATTTCTCCAATGCGTAAGTTCGGTGTCAATATCATCTCTGAGGTACCAAATATACTTGGCATCGTCTTCATTTCATTTTTTTGTAGGTCTTTAGAGAGCATCAACTCCATTAAATTTGAAATATCAGATTGATATTTGTAAAAATGCTATGCCCCAATAGTTGAAATATGTACCGAATCGTCGGTTTTTTTCAGATAATTGAAGAGATTCAGATATTTTTTTTTTTTTATATATATATATATATATAGTAGGTAAGTGACAATTTGTATTTACAAAACAATTTGTTATAATCCTTTTTCATTTTTAATTTTTTTTTTTTTTCTACTTTCATTTTTCATGTAAATTTTAAAACGTGTAGCTAATTTTGGAAAGTAATGGTTTACCCGAGATTTGATAAAAAAAAATGGTTTACCCGAGTTAACGATATCTCTTGGTTTACCCGCTAGTAGGTGGTGACCCGGGTTATATCGACCCGAGAGGAATCCGGGTCAACATTAAACCAGGGGACAGGGGAGGCAAGAAAGATGATGGTAGAAAACGAGAGGCAAGGTCAAGCATCTTATTGTTCACTAACCCAAGAATTTTGGAGACGATAAGCCATGGATTAGGGTTTTTCCAGTTTCTCGATTATCCCACCATAGACTATCTCTTTCTTCGCCTTTAGATATTCTCCTCGTCTCCGTCTTTATAAACATTCTTCCATTCGTCCTCTCCATTTCTCAACTCGACTTTTGAAATTTGGTTCTGATTCTGATTCTACTGAGGAGCGATAAGCCTAGCTTTGGGTCAGATAAATCGATGGATTCTCAGATGCTTGTGGCGCTTGGACTCTCCCTTGTGGGTGGATTGAGTACTTCTTTAGGTGGGTCAATGTTATTTTCTACAGAATTTCATGTGTGTTGAATAAGTGGCTAGTCTCAGAATCAGGATTTCATTGTTTTCGATTGTTTATATGATGAAATTATGATTCTTCTGATGCTCAGTTTCTGCCTTTGTGTTTTCTGTTTGGTGAATTATTACTCTTCATCAATGCTTGTTTTTAGTCAAGTGTTTGTGGTTGCCAAATTGTTCTGTAGGACTGCTTTGTTTTTTTTCGAAATGTTAGTTTTGCAGGGTTACAAAATGCAATGCTTATCTTGTGCTTAATACATTGCTACTTCATAGATTTGAAGCTTTGGTGTCTTAACTAAACACAAGAAAATGTGAAATTCAAGTTTTTTTTTTAAGTTAGATGATTTTTCTTCGGTTTAATTAAGTTTTATGTTACTTTCGTAGGTGCCCTTTTCGTAGTTCTTAGTGATACTCCCAATATGAAGATGCTTGGAATTCTGCAGGTGATTCTAATATCTGATTTTCTATTCTAAAGCCTTTATATATATATGTTCTCCTTCCTCTCAATATCATAGATTATTAGCTTACATTCTTTATGCAGACCTTTTCGCTTGGAAATTTTTGATCCGTATTGTAGGTTATATCTGTGATGATTTTGAGTCCTTTTTACAGGGTTTTGCGGCAGGTCTGATGTTGAGCATATCGTTCCTGGATTTAGCTCATAATGCTATTAACTCTATTGGGTTCTTGAAGGCAAATCTCTGGGTTAGTATTTCTTTTCATCTTGTACCTCAGTGGTTTTGTTATACAAATAATATGTGTTTTTTTTTTCTCACACTGAAAGTAATATAGTTTTCTAGTGATGCAGTTTTTTGGGGGTGTGATATTCTTTGCGTGTATTGCCAACTTCATACCTGAGCCTACACTTGGTCCTTCGACTGACGTGAAAAGAAGAAAGGCAAGGGTTGTTTTTGTGTGGCTTTCTGCCCGAAATGTTGTGGTTCTATACTATTATATTCATGAAAATTTGGAATATTTGTTTTTAACAGAAAAATGGAGATGAGGGAGGTAAGGACATGATGAAGAAGCATCGCCGACAAGTCTTATTTAGTGGAATTATCACAGCTATAGGTATACTAACTTTCACTACCATCTCTTTAATTGGTTTGCTACATGTCTCTACAATGCCTCCTCAAAACCATTGCATCAATGTACTTGGACTTATTAGTATGGACAGGCATCTAATGTGGACTAGTGACTGTAATTTGGCTTTCGTCATGGTTGAAAGAGTAGTCAATATGGTTACAGGACAATAAAATTATGAATGTTAACGACCTAATGATCTGTGTTTGTTCCATTGGCAAAATTCATATTACTTGGAACTCTATCAAATTTTCTTATGTTCATCTAAACCTAATGGATTTCTAATCTTTATCGCTTCGAACTACAGGCATCAGCTTGCACAATTTTCCAGAAGGGATGGCTGTATTTCTCGGATCAATTAAGGTAAGAATTAAGGAACATGACAAACACAAAGTTTCTGGGAACATGCATTGTAGCAATTGATTGACTTTCTACACTCTCTGATGGACTGCATCATCAACGCTGTAATATCAATACTTGCTTGTGGGATTCAACTTTACAGGGCATGCGAGTTGGTGTTAATCTGGCTTTGGCAATAGCTTTACATAACATTCCTGAGGTACATATTCTGTAACCATTTTTTTTCTTTCTCGAAGGCTGTCATAGTGTCATATCTGCAGTGATATTTAAGAAGCTCATCTGATTGAAAGAAACCTAGAGAAAATATGATGTCTTTTTTTTTTTGCTGTGTTACCTATTTCACTCTCTAAACACCTGTTTCAATACAAAATAGATTGTCCATTTCTCTGATTTCACATGAATCTCTTGTTGTTCCTCTTTGTATTTCAGGGTGTTGCGGTGGCACTTCCAATTTATTTTGCAACAGAGAGGTACATATAGTTGCATAGGGATTCAAATTCATTTATTTCTATCCAAGCTGCATATTAAGATGTATGCAGTGGCTGTTGTATTCATCCCAAATCAATATTATACATGTAACAGCAAATGGCAGGCATTCAAATTGGCAACTCTTTCTGGTTTAGCTGAGCCTCTAGGTGTAATTATCGTAGGTAAGTTGCACTGGTTTCTTTGCTCATGATTCTTCTATAGTATGAAGTACATGGTCTCTCAAGAGTTTTGAGAGAGTCACAAATTCTGGTTTTGATCCATTTTCCTTATGGTGCAGCCTATCTATTCCCTAGAAGCTTAAGTCCAGAAATCCTTGAAGGCTTGTTAGGAGCAGGTAAATAGGATCTCTGTATCAAATCGATACTTTATAGTTTATATTACAATCATTGAACTTAAAGCGAACTAATACAATAAAATTTGTATGATACAGTTGGTGGAATCATGGCTTTTCTAACATTGCATGAGATGCTTCCTTTGGCATTTGATTATGCGGGACAGAAACAAGCTGTCAAGGCTGTGTTTGTTGGCATGGCTTGTATGTCTGCAAGGTAAAAAAACACAAACCCAAGAACCCGTATCTCGTATTCATAAATGATAAATGTACTTGCTGTTAGAGGCCTTAAAATAGAGCTTGCATCCGAAGTACATCAAAAGAAAGTTTACTACATGATGTATTTAGAAAATTGTTTCTGTTAACCATTCATCGTCATAATACCCAAGAAATTTGCGGTGAAAATGTATGATGTATCTAACGTGTAGTAGTTTATGATAGATGATGTGTTGTTTGTCTCTGTTATTGCAGTCTTTACTTCTTGGAGCTGAGTCTGCCTGAGACAATGAGCTTGTAAGGTTAGTAGTGATGTCATATGTAATAATTGCCTCCCCAAAGAGATCTCTGGAGTAAAGTTTCTTTGTAATCTGTAAAGACAATAAAATCTAGAAACTAATCAGTATTCATTAAAGGAATAATATCTTCTCAACGTCCTTTTTATGACAGTAAGTTCAGAGTTTTCACATGATTCAATCTTACCAGTCCGCTCAATTTTTGACAAAAGTCACTGTAAATCCATGTGATCATCTGTGGACCAAAAATGCTTTAGCAAAAATAAAAGTTTCTTTCTTATTTATTAAAGACTTATTCAAACCATCCAAGAAAAAGTAGTGCTATTAATTCATTCCTAAATTTAGCAACAAAATTTAGTAAATTTCTTTAAATTCTAATGTCTTGGTAGTTAATGGCAGACCTTGAAACACTCTCCTTTACTCCTTCCACATTTTACTGTAGTATAAATACCTCAACTACATTCACCTTCAAGGCATCAATCACATAATAAAAACACACAAATAAAACCAAAAAAAAAAAAACACAAGAAATAATGGAGATGAAGAACATTAACAACTTCTTTGTAGCCCTCTTTATATCAGCCGTGTTAGTGAGCTCAGTCACGGCTGCTACAATGGAGTCTCCGGCACCAGCACCAGGTGCTTCCTCTGGCACTGTGGCTTTCCCGGTGGTTGGCTCCATCGTCGCAGCATCACTTTCAGCTTTCTTGGCTCTTCTCTTGCAATAAATAGACAAGAGTCCTCGAATTACATCTTTTTAAGAGGAGCTATATAATCTTTGTATTTGTTCTGATTTGTTCATTAGAATGTATGGAAAGTCTTTTTTTTGACAAATAATCCATTTTGATGTATAATCTCACTGTGTAAGTTATTACACTACTATTTATGAGTATATGATAATAATTATATGTTGATCCATTGATCAAATTTTATTAATTGGATAAACCTTCAATGTTTGTCTTCAAAACAAAAAGTAGTTACATGGAAAAAACAGTTGTGGTTAGTAATTTTTGTTCAAATAGGATTGGTTTCATCATCATTTTGCTTTTTCTTTATATTCATGAGACTTTTGGTAAGCCAAATCGCGGTCTCTCTTGATGAAACTGTTTCATCTCCAAAAGGTTTCAAGACTCCTTCGAGCTCATCGAACTTCTCTTGCCTAAGTAAGCCTGCGCATAGCTCCAACAAAGATTCTAATGCTTCTGCTCTCTCCTCGCTTTTTGGGCTCTTCTTCTGAAACTCGCGAAGTATCGTTAATGTGCTAATCAGTGACATCTCTTGCCCCTTTGTTGGCCTCTCTTTCTCAGTCGAAGTAGAACTCATATCCTTGTTTCTCGTCTCTCTGTCCTCTGCTACTTCCGGTACTGTTTGGGTATGTTTAACTGGTGCTCTTACGGATTTGGCAGTACCGGTCTTTGGGGGAAGACGGGTTTCACTTGTCTTGTTTTCGTAGGTCTTGTGTTCTGACTTGGACACAACTGGTTTAAACACCGGAGACAAATTTTGGCATTGTACAAGATATGGCTGTAAATGAGGATGTCTTAACAATTCTGCAGCCTACAAAGAGTATTAAAGTTGAAAGAAATAAGAAGCCGCAAAAGTTAAGTCACAAAAGAAGGAACTAATGGAGCTCATCAACTCACAGTAGGTCTATGTTCAGGGTTCTTTCGCAACATACTTTTGATTAGTCTTTTTCTGCAAAAACATATTTAGAAATTCTTATGATCAACACTTAAAAGCTTGTCAGTAAGCTAAATTTTGTATGTTTGTATATAACGTACAATGAAGAGGAATACATGACCGGGAGTGGAGACAGCGAAGAGCGGTTAATCTTGTTGATGAGTCCTGCCATGTCCTGTTTGCAAATAACAGAATTTTCAGAAACTCGAAAGGAATTTCGAAGTCAACACGACAAAATGGGAAAAAAATCTTACAGGAGCCTTGAAAGCTGGCTGATGGGCAGCTACTTCAAACATACAACAACCTGTAAAACCAAAATATTTGTGAGAAACCAAGAACAAGATTTCAAGGAAAACAAAACTTTTGGGGTTGTGTAAGTTAAAGAAGAAATTTTACCTAAAGACCAAATGTCAGATTTGTAGCCATAAGGTATATCTGCAAGAAGTTCAGGACACATATAGTTTGGGGTTCCCACAATCTACAAAAGCAGAAATAAATTCAGAAAAAACTTCGGCTAAAACATATACATTCAAATGGGATATGAACGTTACCGAGGAAGCAAGATCCTCTTTGCCAAGAAGTTTTGCAAGGCCAAAGTCACCTGAAAAAAGAAACCATTTTAAATTTTAATACAGAAGATCTAAAACAGCTTCTTAAGAGGTACCAACGAGAGGATTTTTGCATCTGAATGCTTTACCTAGTCGAATGTCGTTTTCTTTAGTGAGGAATATGTTGGAGCACTGGAAAATTTAATTCGCAATTTTAATGGATGGTCTGTTCATTAAAGCAAAAGAAGCTTAGAGAGTAACAAAAAGCTGAGTTACCTTAAGGTCACGGTGAAGAACTCGATTATTGTGGAGGTAATCTATAGCCAAAAGAAGCTGAACCATCCATCTACAGAGTTTCTACAGAGAAGAGGAGATAATCCTATAGTTAGATTCATTAACATTTTCATCACTTGTTTTGACCAAATATAATTTTTCATGATTGCTAACTTCTTCGGACGCGAATGCTCCTCTAGCTTTCTTTATCATTTGAGTCCTGCACTTATCAAATTCAGCTAGATGAAACCACCAGAGAAAAAGCCAAGAAACAAAAAAATTTGGATATGAAATGATTAACTTACATGTCTCCACCCTCACAATAACTAGTTACAATGCATACACAATCCTGCATAGAAAACCAACAGAAAAATCCCAAATAGTTTTAAAGAATTTTCTGTGAAAATTTACGCTTGATCACGAGCTTTAAACAAAAATATACATCACCTTTTCCACCCATGAATCTTTGTACTCAACAATATAAGGACTCTTAAGCCTTGATATCAAACCCATCTGCATCCATCAAAGACATATAAACACATTTTTACTTTCAAGAATCATCATCAAGATGACAATTAAAAAGCTTGTTAATGTTATTAACCTCTTGGATTGCTGCAAGCTTGCATCTCTCTGTTTGTTTAGCCAAGCGAATCTTCTTCACCACATACCTAACAAGACAAAAACCATGGAATTGATCTCAAACAAGATCAGAACAACAAATAAAGACAATTTTTTTTTTTTTTTCCATCAACTCACTTTCGTCTCTCGGACTTGTGAATTACAAGAAAAGCAGAACCGAAAGCGCCTCTTCCGATCTGTTCCACGACTTCATAATCATCCATCTTCGAACCTGTTTCACTCATCTTGTTCGCCATCTACACAGGATCTTATATATGCCACTGTTGGTTTAAAAGGATTAAACTTTCACAAGATATAACAGTTCAATGGAGCCTGTAAGCTTCAGAGGATTCATACAAAAGCCATGAGCATTAAATGTTTTTAGAAGAATCAAGAATTAAATGATCAGGGAAGAAAAAGAATAAAAGAAGGGGGACCCTTTAACCAAATTTTGATTTTGAAATATCTTGAAGATGAAAGTTTCGAAAAAAATTTTCTAATTTTTTTTCTTTTGAAAAAGTTGGGGAGGGAAGATTTGAAGAAGAAGCAAAGAAAGGTCAGAGAAAGCGAGCGAAAATTATTTAAATTAAATAACAAAAAAATAAGAAAAAGAAGATTTAATTGACAGGTAAGGCGACCAAGCCAATTTTGCTTGAGATTTCAGACTGTTGTTGTTGACATGTTTGTTGTTATTATTACATTTTAGTGTTTTTAAAAAAAAAATTATTGTTGGCAAGTCTCTTTCACACTTTATACTTTTAGACAAGAAACATTCTCTGAGTTTTTTTATTTTGTATTATTCTATATCATCCTTTGGGTGGTTAAAGGTTTTCTCATAAAAAATATTCTTGAGTGTTGACAAAAAAATAAAATAATATTTGAGTATTGTTTATTTGACTGACTTTTTGTTTTGTTACATAATTGTTTTACACTAACCAAAGAAAATCTGTACGGTCTCAAGATCTCCTATTTAGTGTTTTGGTTGGACCATCTCTTAACTCTTTTTTGTTAGAAGTTAGAACAACCATATACCAACACTTTTATAAAGAATTACAAACAACTTTGAAGAACTAGGCTGGATCTTCTCGAAGGTAGAACAGAATATAATCACTAGCAACTAGAAAGGAATTCGTCACGTTGCTTCACCACTCATAGGCTCATAGCCGAAGGACTAGCTGTACGAGAAGCTCTCTACCACACAAAAGAAGAATGGGTATTATCACATGCGAATTGAGTCCGATTCACTCCAACTCGTTCATGCCATAACAAAACAGAGGATCATTCTAGCTACTTCATGACATTCTGGAGGATATACGCAAATTATCCAATATTGTTTGGATTTCATATATATATATATATATATATATATATATATATATATATATATTTTGTCAACAACATGCAATGTGCATTAAGCTGGGTTCGAATCCAAGCGGTGATATGATGACGACACTAGCACAACCGCTAGACTACAAATCCTAGTATTTTGATTTTAATGTATCATTAACATCTATTCTAATGTGATACTTGATTATGAATCATAATTTTAAGTCCATACATGTAATTTATAGAAGTGGTATCATCTATTTTTTTAAACATCTAGAACATTTTAATTAGCATCTTGTTCTAAATTATTAATTTTTTTTTTATGAATTAATATAGTTTTAGGGGCACGACATCATAAATTAGTATCATAAAAACTAGTTAAAGAAGGTTTGACTGTCCTTACATTTTATTAGAAATTGAATTATCTATTTCATGCTCGATATGAAATATTTTATAATTTCCTCAGGCATCATGTTTGTCCATTCTGCACTTACATTGAAATACACTCACATAAGATAAGAATTAATTACTCTGGAGTTCTTGAACCTACCAACGTAAAAACAAATAGTTCCCTAACAAAATTTATGATCAAAAGGAAATGAACATACATTTCTCACCAAAGTGCCTCACATACCTTATCCAATAAATTTTTTACAATTAATGTTTCAGTATCCTTTTTTCCTGGTCTCAATCAACCACAAAAATTCTTTAAATGACTAAATTATTATAGTCTAAACATTATTAGTTTACTGAAAATAACTACATGATTTAAAAGACACAGAATAACAAAACTAATTCATCAACAAAACTTTTATAATCATCATTATATATTTTTTACATCGGATCGGATCGAGGAGTTCATAATCCTTGGTCCTTAGATTTTTTTTGCCTTTGTCTTTTCCTTTTGCTTTAAACTTGACCCAATATATCTTTTATAATTTATGATATGTATCCCAACAATGAAATAATAAAATTCAAAATTAATTTACTTTTTTCAACAATTCAACAATAATTTGCATTAAACTATATTCGAATCCAGATGGTAACATATTAATATCACTTGCACAAATCGTTAGGCTATAAATCATCGGCGAAAATTCTAGATCCAACATTGTGTAAGTAATTAATAAATATTACTCGAAACGGTTTTAAAAATTAAAAAATCAAATTTACCAAAACTTTAGTAATACATAAATGATCGATTAGAAATGAAAAATCATAAAATAAATTTACTAAAACTGTCGAAGTTTATATGCGGAACAAATTTTGAGACAGACGATCGATTCAAGATGAATTTTAGACATTTTGGTTTTCTTTCAATTTATTTCATGTTAGGAACAATCAAACTGTTTATATATAAATGTACTAGTAATTGCCTGAAACATCTTAGATAAGCAAGATCTCTATCTGCAATTGACAATGAAAATAATGTTTGTCTATATCACCTAGAATCTGCCAAGGCCTAACTCTTGTTTTATTGCTTAAAAAACCCTCTTGAATTCAATTTGTGTTAGTAATTTAGTTAAAAAAAATCTTTTTGACTTAGTTTAATTTGAACCTAGAAATCGAAGTTTAAGCACTGAGCTTCTTTGGATTCGATAACCCTTTATATTACAAATTGTTTTGTTGTCGTAGATTATAATTTAGATTAAAATTTAAGCTATCAATAATTAAAATATACTTAATTTGTTATACTATTCTACTTGATAACACATTATTTAGTATACTACCCTTTATTTTATTGGGGCATTTAGTCAAAACTTGCGAAAAAACCCTCTACTCTTTTATAAATTATTAAAGTTGTTTCACTTAGTTATATACAATAAATGGACCCCTATTTTGGGTGTACAGCTAAGGTGGGCAATGTGTATATTATCTCTTGCACTATCTGTTAGAAACAAAATGATGTGAAATGATCACAAATAAAAAAAGCAATACAATGCAACAACAAAAATTAAATAAAAAAACCTTTAATGCCTGGATCAAATTCAACTAATTTACAAAAAACAACCCAAACAAAAAAAAAAACGTGATTGAAGTGTATTTAAAAGAAATCTCTTTTTTTTTTTTTAAACCTCTTGGGATTTAAGAGACATCAGAGACAACATTGTATAATGAATACAATCTAAATATTATAATGAGATACGTAGTAAATATTAGAGGACAATATCTTCAAGCTTCACAACAACCACCACCATGGTTTGCTGGAAGGTTTTGATGTAGTTTTTCTATAAAAGAAGGGGTTGTAAGCTTGGGAATGAGAATGATCAACCGCAGGAGAAGAGCTCGGAGATGGAAGAGGAGAATGTAGTGGTGAAGGTAGTGGTTGGTGATTAGAGTGAGATTGCATTAGCTTACGGTTGTTATTGGCTTCACCAAGAGCAATGAAGGTTGCCAAAAGAAAAATTAAAGTGAAGGAAACACCTCGGGACACCATTTCTGATTACTGGTTGTGTTTAAGATCCTAATTAGATTTGACTATGTTAATATATATATACATAGATACAGTCCACTGGAAAACTTTTCTAAAATTAGAGGGTTCCCACTACTAACCATTGAGATTTTTGTGCTTAGACTGTTTTTCTTAAGTTATTGAGGCCGGCTTTGCCTTTTTTTACTTTAAAATTTATTTTATGTGCTTGTTGAGGCCTCCCTCTAAATAGTTACTTTCTAAAGTAGTGGCATAAAACACCAAGAAAAATGTTCTCTTATTAATACTTTCGACACCAAATTTTATAGAGGATTTTCAATGACTATTGTTTTTTTTTTTGTCGGCTCTCTTTGGTATAAATATAATAATAATGTATTCGAGTATCGAGATGCTCATCAAACGAATTAAAGTTTGAGGAATCAGTCAAAATGGCTAACTTAAAACAAAACTTGGGTATAGTCATACACTTAAGAATAATTTTATGCAGTGGCGAAAGAGGACTAACAATTAAGCATCAGAATGGAGAGAAAAATTACAAGACAAACAATATAAATAGATGATATTTCATGATATATTCAAATATAATACTCCTTCCGTTTTAGAAAGATAAATATATTAAATATTTCACACATATTAAAAAATAATTAATAATACACAATTTTTCAGCATTAAGCATTTCCGAATAAATTTAAATCAATAATAATGTATAAAACTCAATTATTATGTTTTGAAATTAATAATTATGCATTGAAACATGAGAATATTCATCTTTTTAAAAATATATTTTTTTCTTAGAAAATTCATCTATATGAAACGGAGGAAGTATATTTAACAAATAAAAATTGATATTATGTTTTTTAACGCCTGCATTTCATTAAAAGGAAATTTTGTGTTGTCCATATACATATATGCATAACGATGGAAAACAAAAGTGCACTTAGGAGAAATTAATTCTTTAGTCAATAGATCCGCAACGCCATTATTGTTCCATGGTGTCCATACAAACGTAGTCTCCAAATCTTGATTATCACGAATGTGGTTTCGATCTTTGAAATTGGATGGTTGTCATTAAGAAGTAAGCTGACCATTATCTTATCGCTTTTAAAGATAACGTGCCTATTACCACAGCCCCAAATGTGTTGCTTAGCTTGAAGAAGTGCTTGTAGCTCGGCCTCCAGAGAATTAGCCTCCATCACATTTTGACAGGTCACTACACAGGCTAGGTGAAATCATATTTCTGGATTTAGAAATCAGTAAAAGAATAACTCCTAATTTTAAATAATTTTCAAAAATTATAAAATGAATAGCCCATAATACTAAAATCCAGAAATTTGATCCAGTAACACCGTATCTGGTTCGGATTTCTAAATCCATTAAAATACACAAATGAATAACACCACTCGTTAATAAAAACTCAGACTTATTAAATTTAATGGATTTCTGACTCAACCAATTGGTAATGAGCGGATTAGCTATTACAATTTATATATTATTTAGATCTCATCAATATTTCCAATGTTGGGTATCTTAACATTTCATTTACAAGCGTTTTGGTTCCTATTTGATTTATTAGGATGTAGCAAAAGAAAATTGCTTTTGTTGTAGAAACAAAAAAAAAAAAAACAAAAAAAAAACATCCATGAATCTTTTTACTGTTAACTAATATTTTAAGTTGGAAAATTATGTTTTGGAAAGGCACGAACGTAACAAACAAGTCCTTACTCCATCGACAAAGACATGCATAATTATATTTAGTCGAGAAGATTTGGAATTATCAAGATTACAAAAGAATCAATACAATACAAGAAAAGATTAAAAATATCCTCAATGCATGAATCAAACTTCAGTCACACTACAAAAGAACAAACTAAAAGAATAAACAATTAATGCGCTAACGTCTTAATGCTTCACAACAACCACCACCATGGTTTTCCGGAAGGTGGTGGAGGAGATTTCCTATAATAGAAGGCTTTGTAAGTTTGAGGAGCAGGATTAGCAATAGGAGGTGGATAGATCGGAGCAAGAGGAGGAGGAAGCAGATCAGCCGGAGGAGAATAGACCGGACTTGAAGGAGGAGGAAGTTCAGCCGGAGGAGAATAGACCGGTGTAGGAGGAGGGGAAAGATCAGCCGGAGGAGAGTAAACCGGTGTAGGAGGAGGAGGAAGATCAGCTGGAGGAGAGTCCGGTGTGGGAGGAGAAGGAAGATCAGCCGGAGGAGAATAGACCGGAGTGGGAGGAGGAGGAAGATCAGCCGGAGAAGGATAGACAGGAGATGGTACCGGTTGGTGGTCAGTATAAGTTTCCAGGAGCCTTCGGTTGTTACTGGCTTCACCAAGTGCAATTAGGGTTGCAAAGAGAAGAACCAAGGTGAAAGAAAGACCTTGTGACACCATTTTTTTTTTTATTAATGGTTGTGTTCTTTATGCTCAATGTTAATGTTAAGATCATAATTAGACTTAACTACTTTATATATGCACATTATCCATTGGATGCTCTCTTGGATTAGAGGGTTCCCACTAACCTCTTGAAGATCTTTTTTTTTTTTGTTTTGTTTTTCTTGAGTGGAAGTTGATAAATTAGGCCGGCTTTGCTGGCTTTTCAAAGTAAAATAAGAATGGTCTTCTCTACTTGTTGAGGCCTCCAAACAAATGGTGTTAAAATATCAAGGAAAAAGGTTGTCTTTGATTAACGCCTTATAATTAAACAGATTTAACAGAGTATATTCTAATAATCAGAACAATTGACATTCTTTTTGTCGGCTCCTTTTGGTATGATAGTTTAATACTAAGAAACAGAGAAAATATAGATCATTATAAACGAAATACAAGTTTGGAAATTAGTCAAAAGGGTTAGCTTTGAACAAAACTTGGGTACACTTCAACTTAAATGTGTACCCATAAAACCCTAACCCTCAAGAACCATGCATTTAGCCACCGGCTGCCGTTAAATTTAAAAAGAACCTTGCATTACCTAAATTCTTCTACCAGAAGTTCCCTCTAAATTGATCCTATTACTTCCAAAACAAGAACCAAAAAAAAATTTAGAAAAATAATTTAAATAGTTACCATTCAGACACTTTCCTTGTGTTGCAAGAAACAGACCCTTTTTCACTCATTCCACATAGTGAAAACATTGCCAGGATTAGTCCCCTGAACAGATTCACCGGTCCAGCCACCATACCCTCCGGCTCCATCGCTCGAAGGCATATCGTAATCTGTTTTGACGGTTGGAAACTCCTCACTTGATCCAACGGTGGAGCTCGACCCAATACCCATGCCGTGGTTCCCAAGAAACGCTGCAGTGTTGTAGTTCCCGTTAGAGCCTCCATCGTTATTGTTATTGTTGTCAGCAATAGAGGTGGAGACAAGGCCATGAAGCAGAGCCGGGTTGCTATGGAGGTACGCGTTGTAGAGCTGCTGCGAGTTCTGGCTCGATTGCTGCTGCAAGTAATTGTTTGTTTGTTGGTGAAGATGAAGCTGTGTCTGGATATAGCTATGGTGGTTAAAAGAGGAGGAATCATGAGCACTGGTGTTGTAGTGAGACATGTCATTGTTCTGTAGAGATAGAAAAGGCTCTAATGGTTGTTGAATGCTAAGAGGGTAAGGTTGAAGCTGAAGCCTTGAGGAGCTCGAGCCAGAGCCTGAGCTTGAGCCACCACCGTATTGGAAACTTGAACCAAGAGCTATCATCTCGGCCTCGCGTTTCCTTGAAGATTCAAGAGCTTGAGCTTCTTTGAGGCGCTTAGCTGCGCCTCCTCCTATGGGAAGAGTACTGCTCTCTAGTATGGCTTTCACGTCGTACCTGTTGATCTCGAAGTTGGTCACAGCGTTCAGTCCTCTGAACTTTATCGCGGCTATATCATAAGCTTCTGCTGCTTCTTCCTCAGTGCCTAAACAGAACGAACCACTTAAGTAAGGTGATGGTTTACAGGACCATTTTATCATTAATACAAATTAGGGCTTCTTAACGTTTTCGAATATCGAGTGCACTTTTTATAGTTAAATCCTATTCATAAAATTTATATAGTTTTACATGTACAGTAAGCATCTATGAAGCTAAGTACTTACTGAAAGTTCCCAAGTAGAGATCTTTGTTTCCGGCCACTCGGCCGATCCTTGCCTGCCATCTTCCATGTTGGTGATGTCTTCATGATCACAAGTAAACATATTTAGTATATATGCTTCTATGACTGAAAAGTACATATGCTAGCTTTTAAGACTAAGTATGTAATATCATTATGTATATAACCTTGTCACTCCTCGATACATTGAAGCGCCTCGTGAGAATCCGCTACTTTTCCTATGATTTGACATATAAAGTTGTTTACAAGATTAGCAGATTAGAAATATTTCGATTCATATAAAAAAGGGGCCATGGGAAAACACAAAACAAACATACCTTCTAATAGCAGCGACGAACTCTTGTCTAGTCATGTGCTTCATTTCCTCTACTTCTTTCTCGTAGTTAGTAATCTAAAAATATATGAATGAATCCATAAACATACGTAATTAATTATCAAGAGATTGGTAAGGAAATATGAAATAATTAACATACCGGGAAGTTAGTAGTAGTTGAGGGACCCCAGTACTTAAGTGCAGCTAGATCATATGATCTTGCTGCTTTATCTTCTTTGTCATACCCACCCAAGTAAACTAGAGATTGTTTATTGAGTACGCATCAAGAACAAAGGACGAAGAAAAAAATGTAAACATAGTTAGCATATAAGCTACAAATCAAAACTCAAATAATAAATCCTAATTATTTAGAAATGAACTATATACTTACCTTGTCTTCCTTTCCTAGACTGGCCTTCCCTTCTACAACTATTATCCCAAAGATGAGCTTCATATCTACCGGTCCATCGATGCCTAACCATGAATATATTCCCATATCATCATTACACTCAGATTAAGATCACGAATTGTATGAAGTATTAGTGGAGTAATTAATGAGTGACATATATATGTAACCTTGTGACACCACGATAGATCGAAGTTCGTTGTCCGAAAGTGTCTAAAGCCCGTCTAGGGGTGGCCGTCTCAGCAACGGCTAATGCAGCACCATTAGTGTTATCGCCAGTGGTCTCGGACGGCAAAGCTTTGGCCGCCGCGTTATCACCACCGGTGGTCCCCATGGACAAAGTGAGTGACTGTAGATTGTGAGCACTCTCTTGAAGCTCATAGTTATTGTTAGGAGTATTGGAGTCACAAGCTACAACTACGTCGTTTGATTGGACGTTAGGCATCAAGCTATTGGTGTGGAAGTAGTAATCTGAGTCGTTGTAAGCTACTAGGTGGTCGGATTGGTTTTCATCCGGTTTACTCACACCGAGAAAATCGGCTACCTTGGGAACATCTCCACCTTCCCCTCCTCCTCCTCCACCGTGTGGATTGATCATATTCCACTCTAAAAAAACATACAATTGTTTTTTTTTTAGGTAATTATAAATGTACACAAATAGAAAACAAACATATATATATATATATATGTATATATATATATGTATATATATATATATTTATAGAGATATTAATTACCTTGTGTTTGGAAAGGGTTGTCCATATGGTCACTGACCAAGCCAAGATTGTATTCATGAGGAGGCAAAGAAGAGTGGTTTGGTGAAAGAGGAAAGCCAAGCCAGTTGTTAGAATTCATCTTCTTCTTCTTCTTCTTCTTTTTGAATCAAATATATGTTTGTAATGTGTTTGGGTTAAATCTATGACTCTATTGCTCCTATACCCACCTTGGTATGATCAATATACCAAGCTCTAAGCCAATCAAAGAAGAAAGGAAGATTCAATAACCAAGGATTGGGGGGAAGAGAAATTAATGATCAAGACTACTACTTTTCAAAGATTGGAGAATATGTTTATATATATAGGTGAGAGCTAGAGATCTTCTTCTTAAGCTTTATATATTGCCAAACCTTTCTCTCTCTCTCTCTATCTCTCTCTTGAACTCTATCTGATAAGAATAGGGTTTTAAGTTTTGAGGAGAAGATATTTGTGAGAGATGAATTTAGAGGAAGGTCAGAGAAGTTTTGAGTTTTACAGAGACCCCCCTTTATTATATAATTATTTAGCTCATTAGAATATTGTTTTTAGAGAAGTTGATATAATTAATTATAAATGCACATAACATGATTTTTTTTTTTTTTTTATATATAAGTATCATATGAGGAGTTCAATTAAGACCAGTGTCAAATTCTTTTAAAACATTTTACCTGTGCTTAGTGTCAGATTGATTAGTAAAATACTTTTTTTGTTTGCAATTTAAGCAGAAAATCTAAATTTTGAATAAAAATTACAATACATAATAAAACTAGTGCAAACCACTTAGAGTATACAAACTAGTGTTATCTAGAGTAACTTACATCGATCATAGCATTTGATGTGTGCACAATAAATAAACTCCTACGATTTACTAATGAGTTATATAGTATGTAAGTATGTAACATCGGAACAAAGTTTGGCACATGACATGTTTTGTATACAATTTTTTATCAAATAAAATATCAAACGCGAATTTAATTAATTCTACGACACAACTATGATTAATTAAGATCATTAGATTACATATTTAGATATTGATGGTTTATAATTTGATAAAAAAAAAAAATTAAAATGCACATTTTCAGATAAGTAAATTTGATCAGTCAAACTTAAAGATATTTTTCTGTCAGCATCTCTTGCTTAACATTATGAGCAGTCTCATGTAGTAAGACAAAACCTAAGAATCCAACTGGAAAAAGCCAACCCTAATAGACAAAACTGAAATGTAGTCGATCACAATTAAATGATTTTATACAAAAATTTATAAGAGCAAAGATTAACACTCTCTTTCTCTCTAGCTTGTGAGCTTCTCTCTCTAAAGCCCACTAGGATCATGGGAACTCACGTCCTCGTTTAATGCGACTCATGACTCCTCAATGCCCAGCATTCCCACACTCTGCGAATCACCTCTTTGTTTTAATTACCATTTGACCATTCCACGTAAAGTCTTTCTCTCCAATAATCTACCTTTCTGCTTTACTTCACACATGCACTTGCGTTGCGTATCGATCCATATATATGTATGTTTAATTAAGTCTCTTTGTATGTACATATACATGCATACATTTTCTTACCCTTACGTATGAATAAAAGATAAAATTTATAAAGTAGAAGCTAGCTAGCTAAGGGCCGGGGGGTTATCTTTATAATAAAGTAAGGTTACTTCTCTCAACTAGCTCTGAGAGGCTGCCACG
>OVAF01000722.1:6770-32978 GCA_900406245.1 Odontarrhena argentea
TGGCTCAAGTGTAACTATGATGGTTCGTTCATTGATACAACAACACCATCGACTTCATGATGGCTATTATGGGATTCAAATGGAACTTTTGTTGGAGCAGGCCAATCACGTGGCTTTATAGTTCAGAGTGCGTTAGAAAGTGAACTACAAAGACTATTAATTGCGATGCAACACTGTTGGAGTCTAGGTCATCGTAAGATCATTTTTGAAGGAGACTCACAAAGTGTTTCACAACACATCAATCAAAAGACATTCAACTTTGGGGTTCTAAACTAGTAGCGGGAGATTTGGGACTGGACTAAACGTTTTGAGGATGTACGCTTCATTTGGACGCCACGAGAAGGAAACCGAGATGCTGATAAGTTAGCTAAAGATCGAACCTCAATTTTATCTGATTATGTTTTTCATAACTTTGTGCCTGTATTTCTAACTCACGAGCTCTATCGTGAGTCGTGACTACACTATTTCCCTTTAATCATTTCAAGATGACAAAAAAAAATAAAAATAAATAAATAACCACTTAAAACTTATCAAATTATATAATGATCCCTAACACGTTAATTAATCCATATATGACCCCGATAATTCTTTCATGGTCCTAGTAATTTAGTAATTGAGTGAGATGACGGACGACCTTGTCAATATGCTGAACCAATTGGTGTATTGAACGTTGAGGTTGTGGGTAATTTCGATCATTTAGTTCTTTCCATATGAAATAGATAAAATGTGAAAAAATCTGACGAGGGCTGTCATGGTGCCTTCCAAGTCTGGTGTCTGAGGACCACCGAGAAGAGATCCACTAATCTCGAATGTTACACCTTCAAAGACATACAAGTTCTATCTCGAATTGTAAGCCAAGTCATAAAGGCACAACGAAGGAGGGGCCCAAATGACTTTGCTTCATGGCACATAGTTCTGTATCAACCTCCCACATGAGGTGTGAGGAGAAACAAGGCTGGACAGAGTTAGGTCCGTGACACCAGAGGCAGACATCAGACCCTGCAGCAGTATGCAATAGAGCAGACGAGTAAATAAATTAGAGTAGATGCTGATAATGGCGATGCCCACGAAGCTACAGCCAGTAAGGGAGGTGACAATAGAATGGCCCAATAGCTTGGACCAGCTGGATCTGTAATGTCAAATGACTTTTCCCACTTGAAAACCAATGATCATGCCTAAAAGAGATGGACTCCCCATCAAGCAATTCTGCCCAGGTGAAAAGAGATGCATGATCCCTAATCTTTACTAGGTTCCGCCAAATCCATGAGCAAGCTTTTATCCGGAGCTTAGATTACGTATGCTGATTCTTAAATAATAAAAACGTTCAACTGATAGTCAGAGGCTCACACAACTCTATGTGACCTGTTATGTACCAGATGTCCTCATCAATGAACTTCAATCAAGTCAATAGACAATGAATATCGAAGAAATATAAAGAAACTAGGCTCTCATAATTTTTCCAAGTATGAACAACTGAATGTTGGCAGATTGCACTTGTGTCAGATGCTCATCAAGAAATCCACATCACTTGCAAAAAATAGAATGTACAAACTTGTCTTACAAAAGAAACGTAAATAGGGTATGGAAGATGGACTTAGGTCGAATCCTCGGAGCGTTTGAACTCACAAAGCCTTGAGGGTTTCCCTTTAGCTTTCCCTTCACCACCAAACACACACACCACAAATTCAACATTTCATGCATCTTTATCAAAAGAAGCATCATTTGAGCATGGAGAATTGGGTCATACCTTTGCAGCATCCTTGAGAGGTCCCCAACACTCGATCCGGTTGTATTTAGGTGAGCTTGAATGGAAATAAACCCATACATACGCATCCATTAGCTCAGGGTTTTCTCTAAACATGACTGAATCTCCATGGAGCACAGCTTTTAGTACCTAGATTAAGCACACTACCAAAGAGTTAGATCGCCGATTTTACATTTGAAAAGAAACAATGAGATACAAAAAAGAAAAAGACGACATACCAAAGGCAATTCCTTGGAGAATATGTGATACCTAAGCTCAGCAGCCACATCCTGCAATAGGCTAGGGCCGCTCACACAACAATGAACATGTAACCGCAGCTCGTCTTTGACCTTCTTCCACTCAGCAACCACATCATCTTTCTTGTACCAGCCTTCGAGTTGATCCAGGTTGATGACGTTGGAAATGGTTAAGGTTAAGTTAGCAGTGAAGTCACAGTGGGAGAGAATATAAGTCCGCGGTGTAATAATCCCTCCTCTAGTAGTTCTGTTCTGCATTAAGTCCCCAAGGAACTCCACTTTGAGCTTGGAGGAATCAAAGTTTGCTTGTGGAACCAAAACCCTCACAGCCTAATTCATCACATCCACACCATCAACATTCACAACATGCAACCCAGCAAGTAAAGCGATAATCTCAAAACTAACCAATCAACAAAACTCATCTATGATTACAAGGAATTGCCGAAAACCTGACTCACCTCAGAAACAAGGGTATTGTAAGAGACAGCACCGTCGCTAATGGCGGCATTTCGAGTAACCACGAGTCTTTTCTTCAAGATCTCACCGTAGAAACGGTGGCGATGGTGGGCGATGAATTTTCTACTGGAACGAGACAAAACGGGATTGAAGTAATAAGGAACGATGTAACAGGCCATGGAAGGGACATAACAACATGGGTTAATGCTTGAACAACAACAATGCTTCTTCTTCATTGTTCATCTTCCCACCAATTTTATTGTCTTCTCTTCTCTGACTTGAGATTCAGAGATATACGAAGCCACAAATTCAAGTCTCTCTCCCGAGCTTCTTCCTCCACTCAAATTATATTTTTCTTTTAGTTTACAATTTGATTTTTTGGATTTTCTTTGGTATTATTATCTTTTATCAAATTATTATGATTGGTGAGCTGAGTTGAACGTTGTGCCACGTAAGCAATTCCACGTATCTCGTTTCCAAGATAATGATATGTATTGGCACATGGTTTGTGCTAAACCGAGGATTTTGCACCGAACCGAACCCAGTTTTGGACAAAGTGTCCATTAGCTTACTGCAGATAAGCCGATTAACAATAGTAGTAATTATAATCGGTTAACCGTTCAGTTCAGTTTTTGTATAACCCTTCCGTTTGGTTTTTGTACAACCAAACGACTAACCAATTGATTTAACATTTTTTCTTTTTTGTAATGTGATTTATTTTATTTATTACAATAGGTTAGTATATATTTTGTTAGAGCATCTCCAACCCATTACACTATTTTTTACACTAAATTGGTATAACACTATTTTAGTGTTGAGTTTTGCTCCAACCCATTACACTATTTTTTACACTAAAAATGAATATTCTAGGTATATTCACTCCCAATATAATTTTAACTTTTCACTATTGCCCTTTTATCTGATCAAAATTACAAATTCGTTATATATATATTTTTTAGTAATAATTCACAAACAAAAACTATTATTTTAATTAAATATTTTATTATAGAAGTGAAATACATTGCATACAAAAAAAAAATTCCATAAAATTATTTAATCATCACCATTATTTTAATGTATCTTTCCCACAAATGTTCAACTAAATCATTTCGAAGTGAGAAATGAACTTCTTGGTCTTTGATTCTTTTAAATCTTCCAAGAAATTCTTGGAACCGAATATGTTTTTATTTGTGTGGTCTTATATTTTATATTGAATAAATATTATTTGCATTTTAATATTTTTATTACAAATGAAAAAATTACTTATATACAAATTTGAAATAATGTGAGTGTAAAATAATTGTATATAATTAATCTAATTTATTTTCTTATATACATATACATATTTAAATTGATATTGAATGTTATAATAATCAATTTGACACTTTTTCAAATATGAAGGACCATTTTACAAATAAAAAAGTATTACACTAAAATAGTGTAGAGAAGTGACTTTACACTAAATTTGGTGTAAAATAGTGGTTTACACTATTTTAGTGTAAAAAATAGTGTTGGGTTGGAAACTCATTTTACACAAAAATAGTGTTTAGTGTAGGATTTAGTGTTGGGTTGGAGATGCCCTTAGTAATCGCTTTATGTTTTCAGAATATCTAGTGATGTTGTGATGTTGTGTTTTGGGATATGATGTGTCTTCATTCCTAAATCATTTAGGAATTCAAAGATAACCATGTTTCACAAAAAAGTGGAATCCAACTTTTTATCATTAAATTTGTAGATTACAAAATTATTGTGTTTTGGATACAAACTATATATATTGCAGCTGCATGTCTCTCACAAAAAAAACATTTAAAATGAATATTTCAAATAACATAAACCTTCAAGATGTTAGGAATCTTTATTTTTAATATCGTTCATTAAGTTTAAATCATCGATAGTTCCAATACACTCTCTCTTCCTATTTATTTGATGTTTTGGAATTAAATTTTGAATAAGCCATGTTCCTTTGGTTTTTTTTTTTTTTGGTTTTTTTTGTTTTTTGACGAGACATTGGGTTTATTTAAAATGTATTTTATTTCTTTTTCCAAAACTCAGTATTTTATATCTTATTTGGTGTTTATTTATATCTTAATTACAGTATTTTAGATATTTCTTAGTTTTTGTTTTATTTTTATCTTCTTAACAAAAATTCATAGTAAAAGACTAAAAGGGTTAAACACCATATGATTAGGACTATAACTCTAAAATCCGAAAGATCAAATAATTAATACAGCGTCGTTTTATGTATTTAAGTTTGTTCTTAAACTAGGTTATTTTCGATCTATTTAAATCTCACCAACTCTCAAAATTTCTCTCCTTTTCACTTCCGCCGCTACAGAAAAATCCATTACATTCCATTGAAAAGTTTTGTTAGATTTTGAACACATCAAAGAATACATCTCAAATTGAAGAAGACATACACATAAGGTATGTTAGTATAAAACTGTTTCAAGATTTTGATTTTGGTTTGATTTCATGTCCAGTGCTCATTTTGATTTCTTAGTTATGATATTAGTTATGTTATTATCTCGTTATCTTTTGTATTTTACTTGGGATCTTAGTTTTCTGAAATTTGGGTAGATCCAGATCTGAAATCAAAACAAATTCTAAATCGGAAAATCCTCATCTAAAAATTTTGAACGCTACCAAATCGACTCAAAATAGCTGAAATAACTATATTATAATATATAACTAATAAAAATAATAAAATAAATAAAAATACACTCAAGGAGAAAAATCACTGAAATTTTTTCAAATTAATTTTTTTTAAAGAATAAAAAAATATCATGAAAAGATAAACAATTCAATTTGTTAAAATTAGTATAAATTCGTGATATATTGAGGTATTTGATTTAATATATGATATAAATAAATCTGTTCATTAAAAACTATATGCAAGCGGACTTGGATCCGAATATACTGATTTACAAAATCCCACTCTGGGATCCAAGATTATTAGATCTTATTTTGTGGATCCCAAATAATTTATCTAACACTAGTTTTTTTTTTTTTAATTTTTATTATTAAGCATAGAAGGATACAAAGTAGGGGGAATTGATGTTTATAGACCATTATTTGAGTTTGAATACAAAACTAGACTCCAATTTGAATCAATTGCAGAAGTAGACCCTCGCTGGACCCCCAGAGGGATGAATTGTCTATTTTAGCCCTCGCGAACAAACAAAAAAACGGAGCCAGAATGATGATTTTACCCTTGTGTAAGTCTGCCGGTGGAAAATAAGTCTGCTGGGTAGACTTACAGACCAGTCTAATGAACTACTTATTGTTTAGATTTTAATTTAAAATTAGGTAAAAAATATTTTGAACAAAGAAAAATTAAAAACATCTGAAAACGAAGTATTCTAGTTTGTATAAAATATAATTTCGCAAAAATAATTAATTTAACAAAAGTTTAGGTTCGGATAAATCTGATTAAAATGAAGATTTAGCAGACTTACCTGGAAGTCTGCTTTAGAGTTTAATTTAAAATTATGTAAAAAAAAAAGTTAAACTAGGAAAAATTTAAATTATCTTAAACTAATGTATTTTAATGTATATAAAATAAGATTGATGTAAGAGATATGATAGATTTATGTATAGAAGATTTAACATATTTTTTAGGCCAATTAGTAAACTTACGAGTTAGTCTGCTCGAACCAGAAATTTTAACATAACTGGGATTCAAAGAACTAGTATATAAACTAATTTGGCGGTTGGAAACCCTAATTTTGTTATAACTAGATTTTGCCTCTCTCACTAATTTCTCTCTCTTCTCACACATCTGCGTTCCTCAGCACAATATTCTCTTCTCCGCCGTCGTATTATGGGGAGATTCAGCTACAGTCAACCGTCCATCAGCAAAGCCAGTTGGCCAGAGGGGTATTGGGATGACTATAAGTCCGTCGATAAGCCTACATCCGGATATGCAAAATCTGGGATTCATGCGGTTTGCAACTGCGGTATGTTGCCGGTGACACAAACATCCACTATAGATCTTAACCCGGGTAGAGTATTCTATGGATGCAAGAACCATAAGGTACATTAATTTGGTTTATGTTTTTTGTCTTTTTATGTAAACGTGATAGTCTAATGATTAACAATACTAAAAAACCATAACTAAGAATCTAACTCTTACCACCCAATTTTCAACCTAAATAGTATAAATCTAGAATTTTCATCCCCACATAACTAAGAAACTATTTATTTATCTAACACTAATTTAAAAATTTAATTTTATGATTTTTAAAATAGAATGTTAAGACAAAACAAAAAATCAATTAGTCAACAAGAAAGGGGCACAAAATAGAAATACATACATACATTTTCAACTATATATACACAGTGAAAAGTAAATGCGAACTTGTTTAAGCCTCATCACTCACTAAGAAGCTGAATGTCATGTATGTCAATGTTTTAACCACCAAGTCTTGAATACAATCAAGATCCACATATTCTCGTGCCTGGTCATTCAGGTTGAAATACGATCTAGTTACACTAGAGATGTCCGCTAAAGTACACGGTCCAAAACAACCTGTCAATTTTAAATAATGGATCGTGGAGCTATGATCTCCTCTGGGTTGCTGGTGAAATGCCAAAAAAACATATATCTAGTATTTCCAGAAAATTTAAATTGGTAAGATCAAGAGAATGCAGTCTTATACAATGATCCAAGATCAAAATTTTAAGCATAGAACAACCAGAAATAATTTTAACAAAATATTTATCCAGAAGATCGCAAGACTATCATGACACTTCCCTTAATACATACCAAGACACAATGCAATTTTGATTCATCGTAACATAACATAGACCTCTCTAAGGACAACAATGTTGTAAATTTTCTAATGTCACATGAAAGCTTCATATTTTTTTTTAGCTCCAATTATTTCATTGTAGTTGTGAGGAGTTTTCGTGTGTTTGGTCATATATTTTATTAGAAATTCAAATTTTTGTGCCTTACATTTTTATATCATTTAATTTGTACAAGGGCAGGGATTGCGTGCTACCTTTTGGTGTATGCATGCTTTTAGTATTGCACCCATTGATATGATTGAGATGCAATTATGTACATATATATTAACCTCCAAGTCTTGAATAAAATCAAAATCCACATATTAACGTGCGTAGTCATTCAGGCTGATATACACTTCATTTACACTAGAGATGTCCACCAAAGTACGGGTCCAAAACAAGCCATCAAATTCAAATAATGGATCTGTTGAGGTATGATCTCCTTTGGGGCGCTGATGAAATGCCAACCAAAACATATCTCTAGAAATTTCAGTTTTATTGACTTGCTTAAATCAAGAGTATACAGTCTTATACAACGATCCACGATAAAAAAAAAAATTAGCATAGAACAACCAGAAATAATTTTAGCGAATGATTTTTCCAGAAGATCACAAGAATTCAATGACAGTTCCCTTAATGAAGACCAAGAGACAATGCAATTGGGATTCATCATATCATAACATAGACCTCTCCGAGGACCATATCGTTGGAATTGGTCTAATGTCTCATGAAGCTTCTTCACATCAAAATTGACAAATAACGAATATGGAAGGCGATATAGAGATTTAATTTTGATATGAAAATCCTCAACATTGCGAGACGTAGCTATCTCAGTCCAACTATTAATCACACCACTACAAATGCTAAGATTAAAGATATTTGAATGTTGTCAGAAAAACTCTTTTGATTGTAGATTTTAAGAAAAACTTGTAGTCACCAATCAGGGAGTCTCATTCTAACAGTAAGAGATATATTATAATCAAGCCAACTCATCTTTTGTGGATTTTTAGTAAATGTTTGATTTTTATGTTTGAATTCCATAATTCCACTAAAAATATTTGGTAACCAATAATTGCATAGTTAAATTTAGAAAAAAATAAGAAATACATTTTTGGCCAAAAGAAATTAGAAAACAAATCTCCACTTAGCAAAAGAAAAAATAACTATAGAAAAAGTCTTATTCAATTTCTGTTTATCATCACTACGGGAAAAACAGGTGTTAATAACACCACAAAACCTTTATCATTCGATAGCATATCGTATTATAGAACGCCGTTTCTACTCTCGTCATAATAGGTGTCCCACTTTAGACGGTGTTTTGGATATGTGTTATTGATAGTCTCCTTTATAATAGCGGAAATGTTTGTGTTATTATTTAATTGAACATAACGTTATTTAGGTGCCTTAAAAGTTATTATTTATAGCATTCTTGAAAATATATAATAGCGTTCTGCCTATGTAATAGTTGATGTAGGTGGATAACATTGATGTGCTCTTTTCAAAGCATTCATTTTTTTGTGTGTGTAATTTCTATAGCAAATGGGAAATGCAATCGTTTATGCGAACCAAATTTATATAGCAATTACAAAATGTAATTGTGTATGGGAATTATTTTGCAGGAATGCAATCGATGGGAAATATCTAATTTGTACAGTATTTGCATAATTATACACACAAAAAAATTGCTAGAAAAATAAATATGATATTATTAACTTAAAAATTGTATACAAAAGTACATAATTACAAAAATTATCCAAATATACTCATTATATAGATGTTATTAATTCACATTAACTTCTACTTTATTATTTACGATGCTTATTATTACTTAAAATACATGAATATTGATCACAAACACAAACCTCATCATTTCTCGGAATACAGACTCCTTCTTCGAAGAATTAGATTATTTGCAAGAGAAATATCTTGCTTCTTTTTTGGTCGGCCATGTTTAGCTTGCCTAGATCTCTCAGGTAAAGAGGTTACATGATTTGTTAGTGGAGGAGAGTTCAGTACTGGAGTAGTTGTAATTTATTCTTCAAGAGAATTAATGTGCTTTGTCCTTTTAGTTGAAGAGATTTGGGGTTGCAACTCGTTGACTTGTAAAGGAGAGTTGCAATTTGAGGACTTCATTAGATTGTTTGCAAGAGAATTACCATGCTCTGCTCCCTTGTCTAAAGAGATTATGGACTGCAATTTGTTGGTTGGTTTAGGAGAGTTAATCATTGGGTACTTCATAGAATTGCTTGCAAGAGGATTATCATAGTCTAGTACTTGGTTCGATGTCATGTCTACAGTCCTAATGGTTGGTGTCGAATCCGCAGCCATATTGGTTGGTGTCATGTCCGCATCCATAGTGGTTAAGAAAGATTCACCATAGAGTGTTGTAGGGTACCACTAGAGCCAAAGAAAATGGATTTGATTCGAGATAGAAAGAGATGGTTCCAAAACACTAAGACAACTAGGAAAATAAGAGAATATATATACATAACCCTAATTCAACCCTAAGTTGATTGGACCCAAAACATTAGACCTAAAATAACTAAAAAACTATTGAAAATAAATTGTGACTATTTATGGTTATATCTTTAAGATTAGTAAAATTAATGAGTTATCAATCATTCCATTTACGCAAACTAAGACAATTATTATCGTCGATACTCAAATCTTCTTGTACCCACCAAGTTACCCGAACATGAGCTCTATTATGTGATTCTCCTTATTTTTCACAAGTCATAATGTAGTTTTTATAGAGTTTTATAGCATCCCCCTTGGTCAAAAAATTTCATAACTCTATAAGTGGGAAATCGAGTAGCGGGAAACAAAGATGGATTAACAATACAATTTCCCACTTATAGAGTTCTGAAATTTTTTTACCAAGAGGGATGCTATAAAACTCTAGAAAAAAAAAAAACTACATTATGACCTGTGGAAAATAAGGAGAATCACATAATGGAGCTCATGCTTGAGTATCTTGGTGGATACAAGGAGGTTTGAGTACCGACGATAATAATCGTTTTAGTTTGCGTAAATTCAATGATTGATATCTCATTAATTTTACTAATCTTAAAGATATAACCATAAATAGTCACAATTTATTTTCAATAGTTTTTAGTCATTTTGGGACTAGTGTTTTGGGTCCAGTTAAATTAGGGTTGGATTAGGGGTATGTATATATATTTTCTTATTTTCCTAGCCGTCTTTGTATTTTGGAACCATCTCTTTCTATCTAGAATCAAATCCATTTTCTTTGGATCTTGAGGTACCATACAACATTCTGGTGGTGAATCTTCCTTAACCACTATGGATGCGGACATGACACCAACCAGTATGGTTGCAGATGCGACACCAAACATTACGGCTGCAGGCATGACATCGAACCAAGTACTAGACCACGGTAATCCTCTTGCATGCAATTCTATGAAGTCCTCAATGATTAACTCTCATAAATGAACCAACAAATTGCTGTCCATAATCTCTTTAGACGAAGGAGAAAAGCATGGTAATTCTCTTGTAAACAAACTTATGAAGTCCTCGAATTTCAACTCTCCTTTACAAGTCAACGAGTTGCAACCCCAAATCTCTTCAACTCAAGACACAAAGCAAGTATATTGTCTCGAAGAAGAAATTACAACTGCTCTAGTACTGAACTCTAATCCTCTAACTAATCATGTAACTTCTTTACCTGAGAGATCTAAGCAAGTTAATCGTTGCCGACCGAAAAAAAAAAACGTAGCAAGACATTCTTCTTGCAAATAATCTCTTCTCCGAAGAAGGAGTCTGTATTCCGAGAAATGATGAGGCTTGTGTTTGTGATCAATATCCATGTATTTTAAGTAGTAATAAGCATCGTAAATAATAAAGTAGAAGTTAATGTGAATAACATCTATATAATGAGTATATTTGGATAGTTTTGTAATTATGTACTTTTGTATACAACTTTTAAGTTAATAATATCATATTTATTTTTCTAGCAATTTTTTTCGTGTATAATTATGCAAATATTGTACAAATTATATATTTTCCAACGATTGCATTCCTGCTAAATAATTCCCCATACACAATTACATTTTGTAATTGCTATATAAATTTGGTTCGCATAAACTATTGCATTTCCCATTTGCTATAGAAATTACACACACACAAAAAATGAATGCTTTGAAAAGAGCACATCAATGCTATCCACCTACATCAACTATTACATAAACGGAACGCTATTATATATTTTCAAGAATGCTATAAATAATAACTTTTAAGGCACCTAAATAACGTTATGTTCAATTAAATAATAACACAAACATATCCGCTATTATAAAGGAGACTATCAATAACACATATCCAAAACACTGTCTAAAGTGGGACACCTATTATGACCAGAGTAGAAACGGCGTTCTATAATACGCTATGCTATCGAATGATAAAGGTTTTGTGGTGTTATTAACACCCGTTTTTCGTGTAGTGATGATAAACAGAAATTGAATAAGACTTTTCTATAGTTATTTTTTCTTTTGCTAAGTTGAGGTTTGTTTCCTGATTTCTTTTGGCAAAAAATGTATTTCTTATTTTTTCTAAATTTAACTATGCAATTATGGATTACCAAATATTTTTAATGGAATTATAGAATTCAAACATAAAAATCAAATATTTACTAAAAATTTACAAAAGATGAGTTGGCTTGATTATAATATATCTCTTACTGTTAGAATGAGATTCTCTGATTGGTGACTACAAGATTTTTCTTAAAATCTTTTATCAAAAGAGTTTTTCTGACAACATTCAAATATCTTTAATCTTAGCATTTGTAGTGGTGTGATTAATAGTTAGACTGAGATAGCTACGTCTAGCAATGTTGAGGATTTTCATATCAAAATTAAATCTCTATATCGCCTTCCAGATTCGTTATTTGTCAATTTTGATGTGAAGAAGCTTCATGTGACATTAGACCAATTCCAACGATATGGTCCTCGGAGAGGTCTATGTTATGATATGATGAATCCCAATTGCATTGTCTCTTGGTCTTCATTAAGGGAACTGTCATTGAATTCTTGCGATCTTCTGGAAAAATCATTTGCTAAAATTATTTCTGGTTGTTCTATGCTAATTTTTTTTTTTTTTATCGTGGATCGTTGTATAAGACTGTATACTCTTGATTTAAGCAAGTCAATAAAACTGAAATTTCTAGAGATATGTTGATGCATATCCTGAAGATCCTGGACGATATCTTGAAGATTATGGAGGATATCTTGATGATTATGAAGGATATCTTGAAGATTATGGAGGGAATCTTTATGATGGCAACTTTCCATTGAAGATTGATCTGATATTAATTGGTATCTTGAAGCTTTTAAAGCACCCCTTTTTACCCTAACTCATGCCTCTACCTATAAATACTCTCTTTGTCATTTGTAAGAGGGGATCCCCACTTTGGGAGCAAAGCTCCTCTTTGTTCTCCACAAAACTCTTTGTTCTCCACAAAACTCTTTGTCACTTTGTTCTTTGATTTGTAATAAAGTTTATCTCTTCTTTTATTTATCATGTGGTGTTCATACACCATGTGTGAATAGTCTTCTTATTGAGATTCATGTAGAACTAGGATTGTTAATTCATTTCTAGTTTGTAGAATGGTGTCGTTTCTCTTTGTTTTCGATGATACTCTTTATAGTGATCCGATCTCTACCCATTCCTGAGAAGGGAGGATCTTTAGGTATTAGGGTGTATGTTCCCCCAAGTGAACGGTCTTAGGGTCCTAGACACTGACAATGCCGTGGTTATGACACGTCGAGATTCCACTAATAGACTCTACTAACTTCATGGAGGACTACAACTAGTATTATGAATTGATCGTTTTATTTGTGAGTCTAATCTAACAATCTATGCTCTTATTCAATTGGTGCCATCACTGAAAGGTATCCCGTAGGGTGAGAAGAGTCTTCACTTACGCGAAAGCAGTAGTCTTGTTAAGCAACATGTGTTCTAGCTCAAGAACGAGAAAACTTAGAGCGTAATTGTTAAGCAATTGACACTCTAGACTGACACCCACCTTGGACCCTTGTCGATCGACGTCCTGCAAAGGTGTCGACGGACACTAGTCCGAGAGTCTACTACTTTATTGTACTTTGTGAACCTATTTGAGTCTTAATGCTTTCTTATCATTGTTTACATCCTAAATCATCGTCACTACTACTATTACGTCGTTCTCATCCTCATCATACTCTTCGTTACTTGCCACTTATCACTCTCGTAATCCATCATCACTCACCATCCATCGCATCATTCGTATCATCGTATTCATATTTACTTATCGCATTTCATATTAGTCTAGATTGTTCATTGGTCCGTGAGTTCGACCCCATCTATACTACAACGATTAATTTTGGTTGTTTAGACAGGTATATAAATTTATTTGATTACCCGGTGCCAAAAACACCATTGTCAAATTGGCATCGTTGCCGAGGACCAATCGAAACTTTTTTGACTAGTTTTTGTTTTGCATTTTGCTAATCATATTTCTTTTTGTTTTATAGTTAAAAAAAAAATGGAAGAGAAGTCGAAATCAGCCATGATGGAGGAAATCAAAAGTTTGAAAGAGGAAATATTGAGACTCCAAGAGACCATCAATCGACCGCTACCTTCAATTAGAGAAGCCCATACGTTTCGATGTTGAGTTCGTTGAGGAGGATGATACCAAGGAAGTCAACCATGTTGAAGGCTCATTTAACCATAAGTTTCAATACGAAGCCTATAACACAAAACAACAAAGGAGCTGGCTAGATGATTGGGTATCTTCTTAAATCAAACGTCAAGAAGCGATACTCGAAAAAGCGGCTAATCCCATCAATGACCTCGCTCCAAAAAGTGGAAACGACAAGACAACAGAAGACACGAAGACCATTGTTCTTGAGGAAGTCAACGAAAACGTCGAAGGAAGGTCAATACCACAAGGCGTCGATCGACACCCAAGTGAGCAACGACCGACACCACCCTTAATGACAATCGACACTCAAGCAAGTGTCGATCGACACTCCTCCGGGACAGAGCCTAAATCAGGTGTTTCTATCCTTATATTCTCCATTCAATTCTTGTTTCGTACGAAGCTGATCCGAAGGCTAAGGACAATACTTCTGACCATATTGAAAGTGTTTATGTACCTAAGCTTTCATATACAAAACCTCTACAATGCTCTGAGAAAGAGATTGAGGATGCCCAATGCAAGCCTATGCTTTTGATGAAATTTCCATTTAGAGCTGATGCAAAGACATCTCCGGATATAGGGAGTTTTATTTTAGATTGCTCAATTCTTTCTGATAGACTTGAGCACTCTTTCTATGATTTCGTGATGATCCTTGGTTTCAATTTGTCATGGAAAGTTGCACATATTTTTGCACGCTTTGTTGCTTGTCTTGATAGGAGAAGGAACAAAGGTGCATTGGCTCTACCTTTTGATTCGTGCGATTAAAATCTTTCAATCCACAGTCAAGCTAAAGACTTTAAACAAGCGCTTGATGGGAGGCAACCCATCTTTGTGAGTTTTATTTTCTTTTATTTTTACAACTTTCATTTTTATGTTTTACGTTTTCGTTTGTTTTAATAAAATCAGACTTCGATTAAGGAATTCGTCAGGATGTCGGTCGACCTTGCACTTTACCGTCGATCGACATTGAGCTTCAAAAACAGGAATTCTCTCAGACACATGCTCTACCAAACTGTAATTATTTCTATGTTTATAAAATAGCCAAAAGTTAGAGAGCTTGCCTCTGCTTGACTCGACATGGTGGTATGCTTCAGACCCCTCATATGAGAATCAAAGACAATTTTACAATGGCAAGTCACATTGCACAAATGACAAAAGAAGACTTGGGTCGTAGATGTTGGAGTTCTTCTTAGCTATTGTCATCCACAAGTCTTTGTATGTTGCATTTTCTTATTGGATCTTCAATTATTTTCATCTAAAACACCAAATAAGATTATCATTTTAGAAGTTGATGTGAAATTAATTATGATTAAAAAGTCTTAGGTTATATGGTCTGAAATGAGAATAAATATTTATAAAGTCAAGACTATATAGTAAATGCATTTTTCATATGACATACCTGCTTCAGTCTTGTCAACTTTGGCATCACTTATTTCTTTAATCTGCAATAGATTCTTCCTCATAGTAGAAGCAACACCTTCAACAATACAGAAACCAGTATCTTTGAGCTTCTTCACATCGACATAAGCAATTCATGCGGCCTGAAGTTTAAAGAATTAAAAAGATGAAAGAACATTAGAAAAATATCATCTTTAGCTTCTGTTCTAATTCAGGAACTTAAGACTTTCTTGTTGATCTCTCTTCTCCTAGATAAATTGAGCATATGCAACCTTTGGTGTTTCTGTTACTAAGTTACTCAGAGTCTCCAATCTCACATGTATGTAAAATAACCATTTTGGGTCATCGAAACTGTTTACTGGATTATAAAATTGACCTGGCTAGAGTAATCTTAACTACTCCTTCCTGACATAGGGTTCAGCGTAACTCTAGGATACCACAATGCAAAAAATTCTCACCTCAAAACCAGTTGTGTCATACTAGCGGCGCTTCTCCGTATCAGACACGATGTTGTAGGAACACGTGACCTCCTTAAACATATCGGCTACAACCGAGTAGTTTGCAGTCTAATCAAGATGATACCTGAAACACCAAACATTAATATTTACTGCCAAACCATGGCTTCCGGTATGATAATCACAGATTTAGAATTAGCTGGTATATTCAAAGTGAAGAGTCTTTCTCTGTAGCGTAAACATATTCAGTCCAAGAGTCTTGCCTAACCCTAAATATATTTCCCCAACCTAGAGATTTGACAATTTCAATGGTTTTGCTCAACAATTTGAAATCATGAGATTACCCGTTCGTTGATTAACAGCCAATACATTCATCGGTCTTACTTTCTTGATTCGTAGAGTTCTTCAAAACGCTCGCCTAGAACCTCGCAAGGATCCCGACGATGCTGCTTCTCGGCACACCAAGTTTGCTATTTCGTAGAGACTGCTTACCAAAACCGATGTTAAGAGATGTTTTGGGTGATTAATTAATTAAACGTTTTGAAATCGAATATACTGACAAAATATGAAATCCTAAAAGTTTGAGAGAGACTGAGAAACGGTGCAGGTTGGAAGCCGAAGAATTTTGAGGAGACGTGTGTTTATCAATTAATGATTCATATTCTTTTTAATTAATGTCTTTGCGCTTTACCCATAATTTATTTATTGATCAAATCTAGCATTTTGATTAGGCTTTTTTGTGCTTATAGATCATGACGTTGACCACTATTGTTGTTTATAAATTTGTTCATAAATAGCCCATGATATAAACAATTTTAATCCGCTGCCACTTGGCATCAAGGGAGGAATGCTTCAAATGTTTAGGTGGACACCCTCAGGAGTCAAGATTTATAGCTTTTAAGTATATATATATTGAAAACTCATTGAATAAATTGAATTATTATATTATTTTGAAGATAATTAATTTAATTAAATGAACCGTAAGAAAAGGATAATTCATAATATGATTATGGTGATGCATTACATAAAGTGGTGAAAATGGTACAAAAGTGATAATACGGAAAATACAAAAGTGACTCCAATGGAAAAGAAATGTAAAACCTCATTTGCATCTCTACTCTAGAAGCGTTATGTGAGTTTTCAATGGAAAATCTGCATAGCTATTAGGAACCCTTTTTAAAATTTCAGGAGGCACTCCAATCAATGCTTCTATCTCGTCCAAAATATTACCCTTAAATGACTTGTTTGGTTGGTCAATTGCCATTAGATTCATGCATTGTGTTCAAAGGCCAACATGTTTGGTACGTCAAAGTTGTGCGGCAACACTGACCTAACATTCCTAATTGGGGCCAAACAGGTGCATTTGATTAATGTGTGGTTTGTACTTGTTTTCAAGTGGTGCTAGTCTTACCTCGTTCTACTTCATCTAGACAGTGGGCAGTGGTGGCCATCAGACTAAGCAAGCTAAGTATGTGCTAGCGGTCCAGTATTTTAAAAATTATTTTCGGTCAATATTTTCAGAATATTAGGTCAGTGGTATAGACGTTATGTTTTGTTTGTCTACTGACATTTATTTTAATTTTTTTAGATCGCAACGTCAAGAGGTGCTGACAGTGGGTGCCTCAGCAGCGAAATTTGGAGGGATTTCCTTGATAAGTTGATATACGTCCTTCGTACCTTGTGTAGTTGTAATATGTTGAATTTAGCTCTACTATGGTATGCTAATAGGCATGGAATTTGATTCTAACATTACTTCATAGTTTAAATACGTGCTAAAGAAAGAATAATTTCTAAGTTGACCATGATAGCATTCATGAAACAAGAATAAGAACTCAACACAAAAGATACAAGATTCAATATCAAACACTTATGTGAAGTTAATTTATCTAATATAGATGTATAACATTTAAATATAAAAGTCTAATTTGAACCCTCGTGCTGGAATTTATTTATTTTCCTAGGCTTTCAGAAATCTGACTTGAAAGGTTTGTAAGTCTTGAGATCGGTGGAAATGCCAACTACAGATCCTGCGGCAGCGGCAAGGGACACAACAAGACATGCCAAACTCAAGACTTGGAAACAAATCCACCTTGTGCTCCATTTCTGCACGCTCTTCTGTACAATGTACATTTCGATAGGGAAATAGACTGTTAGAGGCCAAAACCCGAGTGCCCCCAAGAGACCGAGCACGTCGTTGAAGAAAGGCACTAGCATTGAGATCAACGTAGTTGTAATCACGAAGATGGTCCTCCATACGAGCCTGAAGAGATTCAAATTGTAGGGCTTGGACCATGGAAAGAGGTTGATCTTGATATCATCTGTGACGAACTTACTCTCTGGAAACCTCTTGGCGGCTTCGTTCTCGACAAAGGCAAAAAGAGGTTGGCAATAGACTTGGTAAGCGCCGACCAGATGAATGATTATGGCGAGATTTGCAATGTCAATCAACCAATACGGGTTTGTGAAGCCTCCAGCAGCAAGGAGATTTCCAGGTGCGGAATCCCCAAAAGCAGCATAGCCTATACAGCCACAGAGCATGTAGAAGATTGTGGTGACGAGCACACTAATGAGAGTTGCTTTCCCCATGGTTTTTTCCTCTGCAGGCGGTGATTTTACCGTGTCCTGCATCATCAAAAGGGAAAAGATGTTGATAAAGTATCCTCTGCAAACGAAATCTGATACAGCAGATGATAGAAACAACACCTGAATTTCAATGAGAATCATGGAGTAAGAGTAGGCAAAAGCAATGTTCCCAAGAGACTGAAAGGTTCTCCACATTTTCTGGGCGGGTGTGACAGTGCCAATGGTGACTCCAGTGATAGTTCCTTTGATTTCTTTGTTCTGTGCTACTTTAGCAATGCCAAGGCCAAGGCCGATGGATGAGTAACCGAAAGACATGACTGCAGCGAGAATGGAGAGCCACCATAATTCACTAAAATCCGGAATCTGTGAGAAGACAATTTGCACTACACCAAAGCCAATCATGTAAATATTGCCGTTGACCGGACATGAGGCGTTTACCCCTTGACTGCGTTGGCAGCTCGTTCGCTGGATTGCTCTGTTTTTGTCACCATCATAAAAAGCCACAATATTATTACAAAACAGCTTAATTGAATCTGATTGGAATCTTGAATAAGACAGTCGTTGCTGATTCTTTAATGACTTTGACAAAGAGCATTATTGAGGTAGAATTATATGACATGTATGGACAACATTGAAGAAAAGTGGGATACGCATCTACTTTAAAAAAGAACAAGTTTCAACTTACATCAAGCTGATAGCTGATGCAATAGTATAACCAATGGCAGTACCAAAGAGGTTAAGATACTGCACAAATCCGCAAAGTTTGACCTTAAAACCACCTGAAAAGGTTCGCAGAATGAGTTTCTAAATCCCAAAAGAGAGAGAAGTTAGGAGAATAGAAAAAGTACCGAGATTGGATCGGATAGCTTCCATGTAAGTGTGGTTACGCTTGCCAGTAACAGGGTCACCGGACCGGTAACAAGCGCAGAGGAGAAGAGAAGTGTAATAAGTGACGAAAGAAAAAAGCAACATTACTAATGGTCCTCCCACCCAACCAAGCTGAGCAACCGCCCATGCCAGAGACAACACTCCTGATCCTATCACTGCCGTTATTATGTGTGAACTTGCTGTCCATATTGTCCCTGACATAAAAAAACAACCATCAAAATCTTGTTTCATGAAAATTATGTATTTGACCTCTAATCAAAAATATATATACCGGTTCGCTTGGGACGGCCATCTTCATCGTATAAATCGGAGCTTTTGGTAGGAAGAACATCAACATCACCAACTCCACCAACATTCTTAACTGTCTCGACCATATCGTCTTCTTCCTTATTACCAGAACCCCAGACAAAATCTAATTTATGTCTTTCTTACAAGGTTGAAGGTTTTTGACCAGATCTTGAAAACTATTCTAACCCAAAAAGAAAAATGGGGTATTAGAGAGTTTTTAGCGAGATGCGTACCCAAAGATGGATTTTTTCCATCTATAATCAACGGTTACAAGAGACCAATATTTCTGTGGTTTTTTCTGAGCCGAAGCTTTTGTGTAAATTGGAAGAGAGGAGGGAGAAATTGAAATAAAAAGAAGGGTTAATAATTAATGCATCATTTGAACAATGCTAGTATTTACTAATATATAAGGTTCCATTGAAGACAGAGACATCCGAACCTGCACAGCAGAGGAAAACGAGAGGAAGGGAACCCACATGTGTCTTTTTCTTCTATTTCTCTTTCTTTACCTAAACTATATTATTTGTTTTGGTCAATACACTCTCAAGTCAATACCAACATTGAAAAAAAAACATAGCTTGATCTTTCCAAAAAGGAATAAAGAGATATCATACTACAACCGAAATTTCAGAACAAAGAAAAAAAATTATTAGTCAGATTTTTTTTATTTTGTAATTAAGGTCAATAAGTTTTATTTTTTTCCATAACAACAACATTTAATATTTTAAAACGGGTTTGTGAGTCAAACAGAAAAACAATCTACAAAATATAAATTAGTTGCTAAAAATAGAATATCTCGTGCCAAACTATTCACCTTCGTATTTGAAATTTTGGTAGTCGTGAGTTGCACCAGAGCCATGGATTATGTGAGGAAGGTAACAACAATGTGTTTTCGAGCGATCATGCACACCATTATCCAGATTAGTGCATCATAATATTTTATAAATAAATTTAGCAGATTTTCGTAAGTCAAATATTACATTTTCTTAATACTGAAAGAATAGAACTATGATTTTCTAAATTTTGTACTCTTGACAAAGATAATATAAAATAAAATAAGATTAGTATTTTTAACTAATTGTCATGAAATTATTCCAACTTCTTCATTATATATTTTTGTGACAACAAAAATAAATTATTATCAAAACAAATATACACTCTAGTTGGTTTGCTATTGTTTTACTTGATGAATCTATTTTTTTATCAATAAAAGAATATAAATGTATATGTGTTATCTTAAATTTAATAAAAAAAGTTACAAGATATTCATCAATAAAAAAAGAATAAAAAAAAAAACTAATTAAATTACATTAGTTCTAGAACTTGAACACGTGTAGACATGAAGTCAAACTAATTTTGTTGATCAGTATATAGAATTCAATTAAGATATCATTATGTTATGAATATTATTATGGGTGTTCACTATTTAGGTGGTCCATTAGCCTGAAGGGTTAATTGTTATATATTATAGCTTTTAAGCAACTGTATTAATAGCTTAATCAGTTAATTAATACAAATGTGTGCTTTACATGACTAATTATAGCATACAACCTTCCATTTGCAATATACATATATTCACAGAATAAAGCAATGGGGTGATAGATTTTGAATGCAACCAGAGATACATTGACGACCATCCATCAGAATAAGAGAGAAAGGTTCTACTTTGTCGAGGACCATCCGAAAAAACATTCTTCTTTGATCTGCCTCTTCCATAAATTTAATATCTTGACAGATATCATTCATATTCGTATGCGGCTATACCGTGTAGGCGGCTAGTATCTACCTACGCATCCACTAGTTTTGAGAGAATATGTTCTTTCTTTCCCTTTACTGCTATTGCTTTATTTATTATTAATTTATTATTAACAAGGTTATCTGGTTATGTATCTTGATTAAATCCACAAAACAAATATATTTTTTATGTGTCTGAATAAACCATGCAGAAACTAAGAATTTTAAATATTTGTTGATTTCGAGTTTATTTAAACTATAACATAATACTTATATATTATAAGTTTAAAATTATAAAATGAATGTCACAAGTATCCACTAATTAATTTCAAGTCACAACTGAATCAATATGTCAATTTAGGTCGACCGCATGTTACTGATTTTTCGCATTAATTAAATCAAGCGTTATTTTGACTATTTAAATACTATTCATCAATAATTAACAATTTGCCCTGAGCATCTCAGTACTCGATTCGGATTCGGGTCTTTACTATTCGGATCCGGGTCTTTTTGGTCTAAAAAATATGTAACCATTCAGGTATTTTTAGTTTTCGGTTCAGGTTCGGGTCGGTACCATTCGGGTTCGGATCGGTTCCAACATTTTTTAAAAGAACCGCAAAATACAAAAAAAAATCGGGTATAATGCGGTTTCCGGTTTTACGGTTACTTTTTACGTGAAAGTACCCGAAAGTAACCGAAACTAACCAAACATAACCAAAATCCCAAAATATAAAAACTCGAAAGTATCCAAAAGGAACTAAAAGTAACCAAAAACCCGAAATTTAAATATCCGAAATTATCCAAATGTACCCAAAAGTATCCTAATGTACCGAAAAGTAATAAAAAATCTGAAATTTAAAAACCCGAATTCATCTTAAAGTACTCAAAAGTAACCAAAGACCCGAAAAATTTAGTATTATTCGAATCCAATGGATACCCGAAAAAAAAATTACCCGAATCTACCTAATATAATATATGTTCAAACTAAGGGTATAACCCGATATAATAGAAGTATGGGTACATTAGAGTACTCGTTCGGGTTTCAGGTATTACCTGAACCCGACCCGAAACCCGAATATATTTTACAGAGGTACTCATTCGGGTATTGTAATGGACCCGAGTACTACCCGAAACCCATTTTTCGGGTCGGGTCCGGGTCGGGTTTTCGGGTCCGGGTCGGGTTTTCGGGTCCAGGTTTTATGCCCACCTCTAATTAACTTGGACAATTTGGAGTGATTCATATCTAACATCTCGTTCCAGTCCAATTAGAAAAAAAGAGTTTAAATGACTTAATTTGGCTATCTATATCAACAAAGTATACTTACCTTTTCAAGTCACTTGCATGAAAGAATTTCAAGGTTCGATCTGCAGTGCCGTGTAAGTGAGGACAAAACACGGGAAAAGGTCACCTCGCGATTGACGGGTCAGTAAATCAGTGACCTGACCACTCGAAAAATAATGCACCGACTGTCGGACAATGGTGGGACCCAGGAGTCTAGTGTAGAGACGGGTGACCCACTGGTCGGGGCGTTACAAAATGGTATCAGAGCCATCCCTGGCTCGGCCCATTTAGAAAAAGAGAGTTTAGATGAATTGATTTTGCTATCTATGTTGTTGGGGTCTAAAATCCCCCACCGTTGAAAACGACTAAGTACAAAACTGAAGCCTATCACTCTTCACAAGACTGAAGCCTAACGTCAGCCGGCATCTTGAAGACGTCTGTAGTCGCAAAGAAATGAAGACCTGAAACTGGCTAAGTCCGGAAACAGGAAGACATCTAGCACTCCCCGGAATCACATGAACCCCCGGTCTGAGGCCGAAGGCTTTGATGCCGAGGGCTTACTGTTAAAACCTTGGTACCGATGGCTATTGCCAAGCTTGGTGCCGATGGCTCAGGGCCATCTTGGTGCCGAGGGCTTTAAGCCAAGCTTGATGCCGATAACCATTCCTTGATGCCAACGACCATTCCTTGATGTCGATGGCTATCATCACCCTTGAGGCCGACGGCTTACTCTCATAACCTTGAGGCCGATGGCTTTGACAGCCTTGAGGCCGACGGGTCACTCTCGAACCGTGGAGCCGATGGCCATTACAGAACCTTGGAGCCGATGGCCATTACAGAACCTTGGACCCGATGGCCATTACAGAGACTTGGAGCCGATGGCAATTGCCAAGCCTTGAGGCCGACGGCTGTCTCCAAGTTCTGAAGACGATGACTCTTACTAATCCCGAGGCCGATGGCAACTCAGCAGACTTGAGGCCAACGGCTCCTTGAAGAGTTCTTGGTGACGATTGGTCTCGTCATCCTCTGACATCAGAAGCTACTCTCTAAGACTACGAGGTCTCGAGTCCTTAGCGAAACAACGAGAGCACAAGATCTTAACAAGACGACGAGCCTAGCGCTCCCTGAGCTTGTCTGGAGTCACCAGTTCAAACACTTAACATTTTCTCCTGGACTAAAAAGTCAAGTGGGATATTGACGCCTTCATTACGGCCCGTGGATCAAGCCCATCTCAACGGAAACATCCGCGACGCCCATCTTGCCGACTTAGCTTCATGAGAAGATTCTGGAACCTTCTAGAAGATAAGCGCTACAAAGCAAACTTTCCATTTTTCTTTGATTCTCCTTTATTTTAGGCCGACCTAAGGCCCTTGCACTCTTGTATAAATAGCCCCTCAATTCGTCAGAATGGGTGGACAGAAAATCTTTGATCACAAACTCCCAGCAACTTTGCTAAAGAATAAAGCTCTGACTTTCAACCTCTTCGTTCTTGAGTTTTTCCCGCGAAAGTTGACTAATCCCTTAAGAAACCCTACAAATTCTTGATTGCGGATTTTGACATCCACAATTTGGCGCCCACCGTGGGGCTTTCATCAACTTTTCTACTCAAAGAACTCGAAGAACGGAGACCCAGAAGACCTAACAGGCAAACATGGCCGATAACAGCAACATCAACACCGGTGGACAACCAGCCGACGGACAGCCACCGCCGATCTTCAAGCCCTAGTCGCCGAGCTGCTCAAGAGATCCGACGAACAGCAGAAGCGGAATGACGCGATGGCTGCCCAGATGAAGGAGCTGAACGAGGAGCTGGACGCCAGGAAGCGGAGACAGGAGATGCGCCGCAACCTGCTCAATTAGTTCCAGACGCCAGCTGGGAACAGAAGGGTAGGGCAACCGCCACTCGACTCGACAGCAACCCCCGTGGCGAACCAAGATGCCCTAGCTGGACAAGACGGCGACTCGATGGACGAAGACCTCGTCGTCGAGAATCCAAACGGCACCCCCGTCGATTCTACCGCCCAGAGGACTGGAGCTATCACAACCAGAGCGGGAGTCACGCCCACTCAAGTAGCGACATGACACACGAGCAATCAACCCTCGGATAGCTCCCTCGAAAGAGCGGAGAACCTGGCCCTCGTCCGACAATTCGAGGAAGCGGAGCGCGCACAGAACAAGGAACTTTAGGAGATCAGAGCCGCTCTCACCAAGGCGACCGAGGAATGGAGAACTGTGCGATCCGAAGTGCACAAGGTGACCAGCAGTGCACCGGAGATCGACAGAGTCCTCGAAGAGGCCAACAACACTCCATTCACAGCAAGGATCACCGCCACAAAGGTGACTGACCCTGGGAAGCTTCGCATCCCCTTCTATGAAGGAAAGAGCGATCCCAAGGAGCATCTCACCGCGTTCCAAATCGCGATGAATCGAGCGGACATAGAGGAAAGCGACAGAGACGCTGGTCTCTGCCTTATCTTCGTGGAACACCTCAAAGGCGCGGCGCTTCAATGGTTCTCCAAGCTTGAAAGGAACTCCATTGATAGCTTCCCGCAGCTTTGCGCCCTCTTCATCAAGCAGTACTCCATGTTCATGACACGTGGTGTCTCAGATGCAGACCTTTGGTCCCTGTCTCAGGACAAGGAACCCCTGCGCACATTCATCGCACGTTTTAAGGACGTCATCTCGAAGATCGAAGGCATCAGCGACAAGGCCGCGGTCTCAGCACTAAAGAAATCTCTGTGGTACGAGTCGGAGTTCAGGAAGGAGATCGCCCTGAACCTGCCGTTAACCATCCAGGACGCACTACACCGTGCAACTAACTTCATCATCAACGAAGAGGAGATGAGAATGTTGTCAGAGAAGCACGGAGCCACGAAGACGACCAACAAGTCGAACGCACAACAAACCGGCGCTCAGCCTCCCAAGAAGACTAACACCCCCCAGGGATGGGTTTACCACGAGGGACCCGACTTCGGAGGAGCACATAACTACCAGGTAGGAGCCGGACGAGGAAACCCTGGATGGAACACTTGGACTAGAAACCAGAGCTCCTTCGATGAGAACGCATTATGCGAGTTTCATCAAGCTAACGGACACCCAACAGCCAACTGTCGACTGTTAGGCAGCTGGCTCACGGCTAAACTGGCAGCAGGAGAACTTAGACCGAACCTGAGCTTGAAGGAATTGGCTGAACAGTATCGGGCCGAGCAAGATTTAGCACAGCCTCTTCCTCCAGCTAATCAGGAAAACAACGAGTCCCCCAAGTGCGGAAGAAAAGACGACACCGACCCTGACAACCAAGGTCAACGTCGCAGAATCAACATGATAATGGGAGGATCCTACTATTGCGCGGACACTGTCTCTTCCATAAAAGCTTTCCAACGGAAAGCCGAAACCAGCGCCAAGTGGTCACAGAAGTCACGCTTCCCTAACGACGTCATCAAATTTGAAGAAGAAGACACCACGGGGATCGACCAGCCACACGACGACCCCCTCGTCATTGAGCTCCATGTCAAGGACTGCGACGTCTCCAGGATGCTCGTTGATACCAGAAGCTCTGTCAACGTCATCTTCAACGACACCTTGACACGCATGGAAGTCGACCTCTCGGAGATCGAAGCTGCCCCCAAACCCATCACCGGTTT
>OVAF01000723.1:0-32972 GCA_900406245.1 Odontarrhena argentea
TTGATTTTTGAAAAATACATCTATATTTTATATAAAAAAAAATTATTTAATTATTTTTAATAATTAAAGGGCCACATATTTCAGAAGTATGCTTTAGGCCACTCCGAATTCCGGACCGGCACTGGATGTATTGATGCTAATAGAGCATGCGGGAGCTATGACAACTTGTGCAGCACTGTTGCAGCTGAATTTGGAGTTTCCAAAAGCCTACGTCTGAAATTCACTTACACAGTAGTGGGAATGTCGATTTTAGGGGATGGAATATCTTTTTCAACTGATGAGGGTTTGGAAAATTTCTGGGAAATTCAGAAACACAACAAAACAGTAGATTTGTTTGTGAGTTGGTTGAATGAAGAGGGCTGGTCGATTGGACAAGGCTGCTATGGCCAAACATTCACACCAAAATATGCCCAAAAAAAGGACTGGGATAACTTGTCTACTGGAATGAACAGTGGAAATGAGCAGCACAAAGACAAAAGCATACCAACAAGAAAAATTATTTGGGGTTGCAACGTCTCAGGATCACCTGGTAGCAAAGACTGTATTCGTCTTGTTAGTGCTTCAAAGGTAACACCAACCCCTACAAAGAGAAAGGAACAATTGGTTGGGCAGCTTGGGACACCAAAAACGAAAGGAAAAGAACCAAGGGTGGGAACCGATAAGGGGAAACAACCTGATCTTCATATGGAGAGTATACACAGAAAGCGGAAGCGTGTCAGGAAAGAAATAGGGACAGATAACGGGCATCCAAAAGTTAGAAAATGCTTATTCCCAGATGACTCTGATGAAGAAGAAGGGGATCCGAGAGGAAATAATGAGCCAAAAAAGGACAAAAGGCTCGAGGATGGTGTAAGCAAGAATCAGATATCAAGCCAACCTGGAAGTCTGATGCCACTGATCAGTGTGGAAGATGAAGATGTTGATCAATTCATTGGTGATGAAGACATTGAGGAAGGAGCGGTTGATGGAGACTACACAAGCCAAGAAGAATATTCAGAAGATACGGAGGAGTACGATTACAATCACTGGACAGATTTGATAAATAAGGAGTACGGCAATAAGGAGAATGTTCCAGCGGAAGCTCTTAATGAAGACATAGATGTGCAAAAGGTAAGCAACCATGGGACAATGCCATCTGGAAATGAGAGTAGTAGATTGCAATCGGGAACGGTAGATCCTTGTACAGATGAAGGTGTGGATGTCCACTGTTATCCACCAGATCCTCCTAGCACATACCTTAGACTCACCATGCAAAATATTTACGCTGAAATAAGAGATGGGGAGGGTGATTATGCCACAGATGCAGCTCCAGTGTTTGATGATTATAGTCTTGCTCCAAGCAAACTATGTGATCTCGAAATCACACAAGTAGAAGACGGGATACGTAGGCCGAATGTTCAAAACCAAAAAGGAATGTAGACATACGATGGCGGTGTATGCTATTAAAAGGTTGTTCCACTTCAAACAACTAAGATCCAACCCACGAAAAGTAACTTTCAGATGCATTGACCCTAGCTGCGGTTGGTACGTGATGGCGAAAAGGATTGAAAATTCAGACTACTTTGAAATACGCACAACAAAGCTAAGCCATGGATGTGATATTGCTTTAAGATCCCAATACAGCAAGCACGCAACCTCAAAAGTAATCGCATAGTTACTAAGATCAAAATATGATTGCAGTGGGGTGGGACCAAGGGCTAGGGATTTGCCAGAAATGATGCTGCAAGAATTACAAATGACCATATCTTACTGGAAAGCGTGGAGGACAAGGGAGTTGACTTTGGAGCTTACACAAGGGTCTGAAGAAGGAAGTTACGGTCTTCTGCCAGTGTACGTACACCTTTTAAAGAGTTCTGGTCCAGGGAGTATAGCTGATCTTGAAACAGAGCAAATGGATGATGGCAGTGTACGGTTTAAGTTTTTGTTCATTGCAATGAAAGCATCGATAGAAGGAATCAAGCATATGCGAGAAGTTGTGGTTGTGGACGGTACACATTTAACAGGAGCATACAAAGGATGCTTGTTGACAGCAAGCATGCAGGACGGTAACTTCCAGATATTCCCAATAGCATTCGCTGTGGTGGACAACGAAAATGACATTTCGTGGAACTGGTTTTTTGCAAAATTGAAAGCAATGTTAGATGGATGTGAAGATTTGTATTTCGTATCCGATCGGAATGGTTCAATAAAGAAAGGGGTGAAAACTGTTTTCCCAAATGCTGGGCATGGGTGCTGCCATGTTCATCTAGAGAGGAATGTCTGCGCTAAGTATTCTATAGAAGGTTTGTCAAACCTTGTTGGTAGAGCTGCATGTGCTTACAAGATATCAGATTTTAAGTACCAAATGCAAGAGATAAAGAAAAGGAGTCCTAGTTGTGTGAACTACCTAGAGGCAATAGGTATGGATCACTGGAGTCGGGTGAACAGCAGCAAGCGAAGATACAACATGATGAGTAGTAATATTGCAGAGTCTCTAAATGCAGTGCTTGAAAGGGCAAAGGGCTTCCCAATAATATCCATGCTTGAATACATAAGAACTGTTATGATGAGGTGGTTTTACTTGAGAAGAAAAGTCGGCAAATCACATGTTTCAAGTGTCACACCAAACGTGGACAAGCACTTAGTTGGGCTGCTTGAGAAATCAAAGAAGCACACAATAAGAACAGTTTCAGAAAGAGGATGTGAGCTGCGAAGTGAAAGTGGCTCCAAGTATTACGTGGATTTGGAAGCTAATACATGCACATGTCGAATGTTTGACATGTTAATGATTCCTTGTACACACGCAGTTTTAGCATCAATTCACCTCGGAATACCGCCAAAAAGGGGTGTTGGAAGGTCTTACAATTTGGATAAGTTTTGTAGCGCCTACAACGGTAAGATAGTTCCGGTGCCAGAGCCAACGGATGAGACAATACTGTCCGCTGTAGCCACGCTGAAAATGATCCCACCAAAAATAGCACCTCAGTCAGGCCGGAGAAGGACATGGAGAATTCCATCAACCGGAGAGCACCCGGTACGCTAATAATCACCACAAAATACTAAAATAAAATATCTTAGTTCAATTACAGAGATTAGTTTGATGTATTTTTTTTTAAAGGGAATAATGGCCAAAAAAACTAAAACACAGAATAGATGTGGGCGGTGCAAAGAACTTGGGCACAATAGGACAACATGGAAACAAGGAGACTAGAGTGCAGATTCTATGTGGGTGGAATATTGTGTACAAACGTGTACACGATGGGTTTTAACTTTTGTAGCATATGATAATACTTCTTGATCTTTGGAAGAAAAGAAGTATTTTCATATACGACGGTATGTATTATTAGGGATCGGTTATATTTTGCATGTAATCTTTTCGGGGGCAACATTTGAGACCTGACAATTAACTAAGTAAGCATTCCCATACATATGGTAATGCATTCGGTTTTTAAAAGACATGAATGGAATGTTTTCCTATTTATGACTTTGGATAAATTAATGTTTCTTGCAGACTATTGTTTAAAATGAATTGAAATTGCATTAAATGCCCAACTGCCAACCAATTGCATTAAATGCCCAACCATTTATCTATAAATTCAAAGCCAAACTCAGAATATGATAAAAACGAGATGGCAAAGGATCTGCCATACGATGTTTACATAAAAAATTTCAAATACTTTACAAATGAAAGCTTTCGGATTATTGGAGGAATTATGACAGTTAGCAGCACAGCAAAAGCAGCAATGGAAGGCTCAAAAATACTAAGGGATGCAAACATCGCAGAATTTCTTGAACATCCAAATATGGTGTTCAAAACATCGCCATACCGATCAATTTTTGTTAAATGTATGGAGGCTGGAAATACTACCGCTATTCTCCTCGAGGGAATTCATATAGCTTATAAAGATGGCGACATCATCGAAGCACTAAAAATGGTGGAGAAAGGAGACGTGATTTCATGCGCTTCAACGCAATACACTGCAACCATGTTCCGGATAATGGCTGGGGATTACGAGCGAGGATGGAGCTTTCTGTGGCCAAAAATCAATTGGGAGGAAGAAGACTTTATGGTATGGCAAAATGAAGTTGCCGACGAGATAATTGAGGTAATTAAAGGGATGGATCCGACTAAAAAGCAAACTTTTTTGAGCACGTATAGCTGTCCGCAACTAAAATGCGATTGTGAGTGGGATGAAAAAAAATCATGTATAGTATGTTTTTTTGGTACAATTCAATTAGGATGGTGGCGTACTCTTAAGTTATTACTGACAGTGTGTGCAACAGTGTACCGTTCAATGGTGGCTTTTAAAATAGAGTTACTCTTAAATGTATTCCAGATCTTATTATGAATATGCTAATACGTTAGTGGGCAATCAATAAAAAATTTACTATGTCACCAACCACAGAGAAGATAACTTTGCTACATTAAAAAAAATTTAAGAACAATTTCGTTTGGTGTTTAACGAGACTAAACATTGATTTACACAACTAATTCTTTGAGACCCCAAACAATAAAATCAAACTATAGACCAGGACATGATACACAAGATAGCTGTTGGGGAATTAAAAAGGCAAATTTAAAAACATTGGGGAATTAAATAGCTGTTTCCCCGACATGATACCCAACCATAACGACACGATACGCAACCACAAAGGTGTAAAGAATTTATTTGGGGGTGGCTATATCATAAAAAAAATTTATTACTAGGTATGAAAAGTGGCAGTATAAAATCTGTAAACTATTGTTATATTTTTAACTCAGAACAAAATGGAGAATGAACCCTAGACCAATCCTACACCCTAAACCCTAAACCCAAACCTTAAATCCAAAATCCTAAACACAATTAACAAAGTTAAAAGAGTCTAAACACATAAATTTTTAAAAGTGTAAAAGTGAAAGTGTAAAAATGAAAGATAGCCACTTAAGAAGTGTATTTGGGATAATTTCCCGAATAGGATCCATTTCTAGCTTTATTCAATTTTTTCTCTCTCTTTCAACTTTTATTTTTACCAATCAGGCACACACAAAAATTTGTTAAAGAGTAACAATCAATGGTGGCTCTGATGAAAAGATTAGTTCACTTGGATTTCACAATTTATTAACACAAGTATTTTAGTTTATTATATACTCCCTCTGTTTCATATTAAATTGTCTTTAAGACTATTTTTGTTGTTTCAATTTAAATTGTCTTCTCCATATTCAAGGTAAAGTTGTCATTATTTTATCTTTAATACGCTTGTGTTATTGGTAAAAAAACTCTAGAAGTAAATAATTAATAAGAAAGAGAAGGATTATATTTATATTTTAATATTTTTCTTAACTACTGTGCAAAAACCTTAAAGATAATTTATATTGAAACAGAGGGAGTACGTCTAAAATATATTACTTTATGTACACAATAATTATTTTTTGTATTTTAAAATTGACATTCCAACAGTTTTATTTTTCAAAGAATCCCTCAAAATGTTATGGATATATATTCAAAGATGGTGGGAAATAAACATATGTATAAAGATACGACACTTCCTTTTCTGGAAAAACGGATATAATGTACATACATGTAATGGAGATGCAATATACGATGACAACATCATCTCGTTTATTACATGTTAATCTTGGTTTTATTGTACGTACATCATATGAGTACTATGTTTTAACTTAACTACATATTATTTGGTTCAATCACATAGTTGTTGTTTAAGTTTTGTGTGGTTGTGAATGCGTTTGAATCTCACGTAATAATGTTAATTTTCTCTTCATATCATTAGTGAGTGCATCAAGGCATTTAGCTTTTGGGAACACAGTCATCAATCCATCTTCTCTGGATCAGAGTCTACAAGTTTTATCTACTCCTTGCTTATCCATTCATCAAGCTCTTCTATATCAAATTTGGTGCGAACAGAATAAACGTCTCTTTCGTTCAGAGTTCAGGTCTGCTAATACCATCTACAAAGATATATGCACCATCATGAGGAGTAAGCTACTTCATTTATCCCCTCCTCCAATTAACGGCTCAATGGGTGACACTTACCTCTCCACATGATTTGGTTACGTCAACTTTCTCTCGTCCGCTACCTCACCAACACAAACAACATTTGCAACAGTTCCTCCATAAAATTCTACCCAAACTCAAATCTCTCTCCCTTTTACTATGAAAGTTCTTCCTCTTTTATTTTGTTAACCTCATAGAGGTACCCCTTTGTACAAAACATCTCTTTTTTTGATTAAATTTAACCATTAAGCAAAAAAAAAAAAAAAAAGGATAAAAACAGCTTTTAAGATAGATAAACCATGTAAGCGGATGAACTATTTTGGCATGTACGTGTACGTGTGCGTAAATATGAATATACATACACAAAATATATTATTATACTATCATACTGTTGATAATTGGGTTGTTCCAACTATATTCTAAATTTGTTTTTTCTATTTATTTGAATACAATAGCAATGTTGAGGACAAGAAATTATATATTGCATAGAAAGTATCATTGTACATTAATAAATTCACGTATATCAATGTTATATTTTTATTTTGTATTCAACCATTGAACAAGCTCTCCTATTTGAAATAGGCTATTTCTCTGCATGCATTCTCTGGTTTAAGCATATTTTTAATATATGTAAAAATTAATGATAATTTTTTTTTTTTTTATGTAATCTTCTCATCTCTCCCAACATCAAATATTTCGCTTATGACATTTAACGACGTTGTTGTTGCGACTAACAACTTTGTTGATGGAAACCAACTGTGTTGAGGCAAATATGAAACAAATTATAAAATAAAAGTACAATAAAAACAATTACTCCAATTTAGGTTTCGGTGGCAAGTACTTTATGAGATGGATTGGTTGAATTGAAGGCTACTTAATGGGAAAAAAAATGCAATGAAAAGATTAACAAAGTGTCAGGTCATGGGATCTAACAATTTGCAAACAAGATAAGTTGCATTGAAAGGCTTAAACACGTCCTTGTACGGCTACTTGGATTATGCCAACACTACCATGAGCACATCCTTATTTACGAGTTGTTGGAAAATCGAAGTCTCAGACTCCATCATCTTGATTTTTGGTTAGTCATCTCGATACAGTTAAAACAGAATCTATGTCAATATTAATTATAATCACGACTAATTTGTAGGTGAAACAAGACGATCCAAACTTAATTGAAGGAACAAATTTAGCATCGTCCAAGGCATTTCACGAGAGCTATCCTATCTTCACGAGGACTCATGTCCCCATTAAAAGTGAACCAAAGCTCAAAGATATTTGAAGTTTCAAAATTCAAGACAATGTAGGATATTAAATTAGAGCAAAGTCGTCCCTACATTATTAGAGACTCAAGCGAATTCAAATGAAATTATACAAAACAATAAAAATAAGTTATAGTTTTTTTTGTTTCTTTAAGCTTCAATCTTCTTTATATACAACAAATACTCAGTTTCTTCATCGAGGTAATCGTCATCTTAGACAATGTCGGCTAGAGAAAACATTTTGATGATTGTGCGTGGATTCATTCTCTTTTCTATTTGTTATGTATTCTTTGATATGTTTATAATTATTCCTTTTTCTTTAATGCGCTGTGGTAATTCTTCATTTATTTATACTTCACTTCTAAGCGTGAAACATCTTCCATCTTCTCTTTCAAAAAAAGTTGAGGCTTGTTTTTCGTTGGTAGTTTATTTTTTAAGGTAAGCTTCTTCAATTCTATTAATGTTATGAGCCTACTTTTTGTTGTGATTGTCACCTTTTTAATAAGGATTTTTCTTTGATTCCTTTGTCCTCTTTTATCTCAGTCTTTTGTGTTTAATTAAGTTTTATCATTTCGAAAAGTAATTTTAGTTACAACTTTCTTGTTTTGTCTTTTATTTCTTTTTGGTGGTTTACATTTTGCAGAGTTCCTAATAAGCTTTTAAATTAGGCGATGTCAATGATGTTCGCTCGTTTATTTGTCTTGCAAATACTTGGATGTTGAGGATTCTCTAATCACTATATGTGAATTCTCTTTTGTTGGTTTATGATCGTTATTTATGTAGAATTTCAAGAGTGTTAATGTAATATGTATTAGGTGTTTTCTATTCACATCGTGTAATAGTTTGAATAAGTTAATTTGACAATTTGACCAAATACTTCTTCTTATTTTTTCGTCAAAGATTCAATTAATATATATTATATTAAATAAAAAGAACATAATATAAAGAAATTGAAATAAGAAGAAAAATAAATGAAAGACTTGAAGAAATCAGCTACAATCCATCTTACTCATCCGAACTTGCATTAGTTCCAAAATTCTAATTACTTCCATCTGCAATACACTTTTAACAATAGTCATAACACCCTTATTGGCAATAGGGAAATCATATATCACACTTTAATCCCCTCTTTATGAATGATCTCAACAACGTGACTGATCTTCCAATTTATTTTCTTCATCGAAACTGTAAACACAAGTTGGCGAACAAAATGTGAAAATCCCCGAAACCATAGCCTAAACAAAGGAAAGCAAAGTACATGGATCAATAATTATCCAGCCAAAACGAACAATCGTTGATGTAGAAATTACACGAAACAAAGATCTAGCAAAGATAGAAAAATATTCAGAGTCGAATCTCTCACTTAACCCTCGTTCTAGTTACCATTCTAACTCGCGAAGCCATGAGTTCAATCGAACCAGCCTAAATCTTATTTAATCTCTACATAACTAATGAAATGTTGAACCTCTCACCAAATCGAGGTATAAATTACTTTCATGCAAACCGCGACAATCCTTTAGTAACACCTAAAAGAGAGAAGGCATAACTGCAAAAGCCATAATGGCCATAACTGAATATCCAAGCTTCAAACCACATCTGAAAACACATGACGTAAAGAAAAGCTTAGTGAACATCAATAAAAGAAACAAATATAGGACCATATATGACCGGTGACCAAGCCAAAGCTAAAGGAGCCTCCGACACCGGTCCGAAACCAAGAGAGCAGGATCGTCCCCTTTTCCCTTCAGTGGCGGCTATGACTCCTTCGATCCTTCAGAAGATTGGATTGTTTACTTTATCATGAGGCTTTTTTAATGTATACTACTGTCTCTGTTTTTTTTTTTAGTCTTTTCATTTTTTTTTTATATGAAGTGGATCCATTTGGGTGGATGATTGATAATATGTTTAGATTCATCTCTTGGTTCCATAAAAGTTTAAAACAAATGATGATTACACTATATCTAGTATTTACAAATTACATACGTTTGATGTAGGCTACAATTAGCTGATTGGAAACTTGTATCATATTTTGAGAAAGATATTTCACTTCAAAATATAAAAATCGTATTAAACAAAAACCTTTTAATTATCAAAGATTTGAAATCTCTCTCTGTAACTAGTTACAGTAACAACTAACAACCTATGTACTTGAGAATTGAGACTGGATCTGATCACGGAAAGGTGCGTCGTTTTGGTAGCTACGCATGAACATAATTCACGTTCGCCAAACCTGCGGTTTCATTGCTACAGATCTCTCTGTATCTTTTGTTTTGAGAGATTTCATTTCTTTACCTGTTAAGCATTCAATAGTTAAAAAAATGTTAAAAATGGAGAAATGATTTCACAAGCATAGATTCAACTAGAGGAAGAGGGTGTTTAGTCTTAACTGGTTTTTTATCCAACTTGAAAGCAGCAAATATAGACTCCGTGTGGCTACTGCTTATCACTGTCTCTCCTGAAGTGAAGCAAGTTTTCTTTGAAGACATCTTTAGAATCTCGAACAAGGTCGATCGTTGCCTTGTGCTCTTTTCCTCTTCACCGGTTGTCGCCTGTGATGTTGCTGATCTCATCTCCTGTGACTGCGAGGCGGTGAATTTTGCTGGAGCTCTTTTTGGTCGGCTTTTTTCTTGAACAATCTGCAAATGTTATGAACAAAGATATTCATGTGTGATCCAGAAATTCTTGATGGTTTGCTGTGTGTTTTTATAGAGAGAGTGTTACCATCTCAGGAGCTGAAGGTTCCTCTGGCGCTGAGTTTGAGCTTCTGACGTTACTGTCATCACGTTCGAATATATAGCCACGTACAATGTTTGATCCACGCTTGCGAGATCCTTCTGAGACGGAACTCTTTGTAATTCTACCCAAGAACGATGACTGCAAAAGATTCATGGCATGAGTAAAGGTGTCATTTGTAGTCCGACTTTAACAATTGTATCAAAAAGCGACCCCTTCTCTACGAACTTCAATGGTATGAGAAACTATCTGAAGGCTTATATATACCTTGGACGCAGCGGGGTTTTTGTTTATCCCCATGAGTGCTTTCTCTTTAAAAGCTGAAAACAGTTTAAACAAAATGGTTATAAGTAAGATGCAACTGATTGTACAGCAATGTGTATAATATAGAGGGAGAAACTTGGGTGGTATCTTACAAGTAGGTTTTGCTTTTTTCCGGATTTCAGGCTTCTTGATGTGGCGAAGAATTTCCTCAGAATTTTTATCCCCAGCTGGTAATGAAGACTTAGTCTTTTGCTCCTGTTCCAAACAACATGATGAAGCTTTTTAATCTTTACCATGTAAGGGTATGGTGGATCAAGAGGTAACATATGGAGCACACAGATTTATTGAATAAGAATCACCTACCATTTTCTTGTACAATCGCTGTTGCTGGAGCTTCTTTTCCCATTCCTCATCATCAGATGACACATAAACGTCATCTTCATCTGTGAACATTAAAGGGATCGTTTCCTTTATTTTCTTCATGTTTATTCGCATTGAATTTGCATTAATCGGATCTTCTTCATCATCAGTGGCTCCAGGTTTTGTCACCTCTTCATCATCAGCATCTTCAGCCCTCGCTTCATCATCAACATGGTCGTCTTCATCTTCAGACAATGATGTTGCGTCCTGCTGCATCCCACGTTTTAGCTTCTTTAAGAGTTTCTCTGTCCCTGCAGCATCTTGTTGCTCGAGCCACTTCTGATGCAGTTCATCACGTCTGTCTTTATCAGCTGGATCTTCCTTGAATTGACTGGCAATCATATCCCTGAGATCATCATCTTCTTCATCGTCGTCCTCATCCTCATCCTCGAACCGGAGTAAATCATTGTCGCTGTCATCTTCTTCTTCAGCTGCGTCATCAATAAACTTTCTAACTGGGTCGCCAGGAGATGAATCATGAGTCTCGTGATCATAATTTTCTTTAATGTGCTCTGCTCCTTCTTCAGAGCTGCAGATGTGAATTAGTTATTGCATAGAGCCTAAGAGTACACTATATAATAACTCAACTCGACAAAAATAATTGGCCTAAGAGTACACTAACATTTATAAACACATGAAGACGGTGATATGTGAAGCTTTCCAGTATTAGATAGACAGCATGTCAATTTCATAGCTGATAATATTTCCGCACATAATTAAATCTAAAGATAGTCTTACTTGTCAGCTGCAGGAGACGGGTTCCGTTTGAGGTTCATGGTAACTACCGAAGGTGTCATTACTTCTTCCAAAGGTCTGCATGAAGTCTTCTCTATAAATTCATCTCCAGAGTTAGTTGTTTGAGAATGCAAGGATGGATCCTAACAAGAAAAAATGAGAGCGTCAGCTTACAATCTGATTCTACAAACTAGCTTTTGAACCACTGCATTAACTTAGCAGTTTGAAAGCTGGATAAAAACTGAGCTGTTAACATTATTTCAGGTAGAATTAACAGAAGACTTCAGTTTATATCCACGAATATTTGGACTTATAGGTCCAAGATGAGCATTCAAAATTTCAAACATTTAAATATCACACGTTTTTTATTAAGGACCTCAGACTCCAGAACCAAATCAACAAAACAGAAAACAATCTCTTATTTGTGCACAAATCTATATAATGAATTGGCTCACCTGAGGAGTAGGGCTACTTTCAGCTTTTTTGTTAGAGGGTTCATCTGAGTTCCCCGATGGACCTGCAGAGTCCTCCAAGCAGTCCTGTTCTTCAGGGTTTTGCTTGCTTATAAACTTCATATCCATATCATCATTCTTCTCTACGACTAAAATTTCCTCAACATCATCATCTGATGCATCCTCCTTAAAGTCCCTTTCGCATTTTTCAACAGATATGGACTTCTTCCTGCTTAGAAACCTGCCAACAGCATAAATGATCAAACGCAAACATGGTTACTGAGATGGAGAATATGGTGGGGGTAATAGTTAAGGGAATATATTAAACTCACTGTTTTGAAATCTCCTCTTTTCTTTTCCGAATTTTCTCCAAGACAGACGAAATGGGTTTTCGGACAAGAGGTACAGGTTCAAAGGCAGCATCTCTAGTTTCTATCATAGAAAAGAAATCAAGAACCAGCATCAAACCAAAGACAATTGTCACACGAAAAGTTCATATCACTGAACAAAAACATTGCAATGAACAATTATAAGTGTTTTTAAGATCCAGTACCTCGCAAGATTCTCTGGTTCTCTGCGCGAAGCTGATCAAGATACTCTCTTCTTTCCTAAGAAAGAAGGAAGAACAATGAGACCAAATAAACCCAAACAATCGAACATTACAAAGTTGCAACAAGATGAAACTAGTAGGAAATAAATAGAAAGGTACCTTCTTAGTCATGTTCATGGAAGCAGTGGAGACAGGCAGCTCATCAAAATCAACACTCTTCTTACTTCTCTTCTTCTTCTTTACCTTACTCTCCTCTTCCTCGCTATCACTCATCTCAAGAACTCGCCGCTTCTTTCCAGCTTCCTCCGTTTCCAAATCAAAAAGTTCATCATCACTTCCCTCATCCGATTCTTCAAGCACCGAATCAAACTCAGGCACACTCGCCTCGGAAACTGGCTGCTCCTTTCCAGCTTCCTCTGTTTCCAAAACTCTAGTTTCATCTCTCGTTCCCAAATCAGAGATCTCATCCAAATCTTCGATTGCAAGATCAGGCTCGGACTGCTCCTTTTCAGCTTCCTTCGTTTCCGCAACCCTATTCTCTTCTCTAATTCCCGAATCAGAGACTTCGTCTTCACCTTTCTCACCCAATACTCGGGAATCAAACTGAGGCACACTCATCTCCGAAACAAGCCGGTCATTTCCAGCTTCCTTTGATTCCAAAACCCTAATTTCATCCCTTGTTTCCAAATCAGAGATCTCTTCTACACCTTTCTCACCCAAATTTTCAAGCCCAGGATTAATATCAGGCACAGAATCAAAATCAAGTACCTTCCTCGCGTTAACTCGATCTTCCGCACCCAAACCTTGGAGATCCGATCTCATCCCATCTTCTCCCTCGAACCCATGAACAGGCTTCCTCAGATCTTCATCTAGGGTTTCAGATCCAGGACACAAATCGGAGATTGATTGAGCCTTCTTCAATCGCCTAAGCATCCTGTTTGGAACAGGGACGCTCGATTCTCCGACTGGAGAACGCTGCTCGTCTCTAAGCATCTCCGATTGTAATAATCTCCGGCCGAGACGAAAGGAATTCTACAGAGTCCGATGAATTTGATTGATTTGGAAGAAAGGGGAAAAAGCCATATTGATTGAGGATTTATGCGCCAAAGATTTCGAAAATTGGCGCTTCTATTTTCCCTTAACCAAAAGACAAATGTAACTTTCCCCCGCTCATGGTGGAGTGGAGTCAATTTGATCCCCAACTCATAAATAAAAGGGAAAAACCTCAAAAAGAAATTTGAAATGGTGACACGAGAAAAAGAAAAAAAAAACTTTTTTTTTTTTTTGCCAACATGAAAAAAAAAAAACAAAACAAAAAATTAGCTAGNAAACAAAACAAAAGATTAGCTAGAAATCTGAGATATTGGGAATAATGTACTATTTAGGTATAACTATGTTTTTTATGAATTGATAAACGAAATACACTGAATCAAAAAAAATGATATGACCAAGATATATTTTGACTCAAAAACTAATCAAACTAGAAATCATCATTCAATTATTTTTATATTGTTGTAATTTTCTCTAAAAAATCTTATGTTTTGCTTTTATTTTTCTTATATATTTCTCACTTTTTGCTTTTTTTTAATAAGTACACTTTTAATAAAAAAAGAATAAGAATAGTTTAAAAAAACTTTTTTTTTCTTCGTTTATTGATTTGCCTTTTTGTTCTTTTTTTTTTTTTTTTTCTGCCACATGAGAACTTTATGTGATTTTCTTTGTTTTGTTCTCATCTATGATTTTGTCTGAATGTCTTCAAGTCTATGGTTCGGTATGTGTGTAGTTGAGACTTTTCAACTAATACTATCGTCTGATTTTCAACATTAAGAGTATACATTATTTCTATTTGCTCTGTTTATGACACTTGGAGTAACAAGACAAAGTCTGCATATTATATATCCATATATATAAAAAAAAAGAAAATACACAATAAATTTTTGTTATTCTGTAGTTTTGTGAGATTCATACATAATAAAACTATCTTGCTCTGTCCGTCGTTCGAGTACACATTGGGAGCCTCCCTCTTTCGGTCAGATCAAGTGCAACTATGATGTTGCACATCAACCGGGGCCTTCTATTTCTGGTATGGGATGGCTTCTTAGGGATCATAATGGACGGGTGTTACATTGCGGTTTCACTAAATTTGAAGGTCGCTATACGGTAGAGGAGGCAGAGTTTACAAGTTTAATTTGGGCAATTCAAGCTTCATGGGGATTAGGCTATCGTAGTGTTGTTTTCGAAGGAGATAATCAAACCATCAACAATCTCATTAATCGGCCTGGTACGAATCATCGTCTTGCTAATTACCTTGTTACTGTCCAACAATGGAAGGAGTGTTTTACAAGTCTCAGTTGCCGATTCAAGCCACGCACATCTAATATCTGTGCTGATTATCTTGCTAGTCTTGCTCTTACAAGCCCTTATTCATGGGGACTTTATCATTACTGTCCTTTATTTTTACGGGATGTTGTAAACAGGGATTTCCCTAATATTTGATTAATAAAGTTATTCAGAAGGCAAAAAAAAAAAAAAAAAAAAAAAAAAAAAAAAAANTAAAACTATTTTAACAATTTCTGTTTGATTCACTTTGATCTTTTGAGTTACGGTTTTGTTTTAACTCTATAATCAATTATCGTATGAATCCAGTCACGAAAACGAAGAAACTCAAAGTGTCACATGCACAAAGAAGTACAGGTGGAATCCTAGTGATCAAAGTTGTCAATCACATCGGAATATGTGCTGGTTTATGTCGTTGTAAACTTGTGAATAAGCAAACGATTTAATTTAATTTAACTGAAAGGGTATCTAGAATATGATGTGGTAGACTTTGTCGTAAAATAAAAACTTCCTCGGTTTCCAAAAGACGGCGGAGGTGAAAACGAAAGAAAGGCAAGTAAACAGTCCCTACACAGAACAGACCAAACAGCAAATCAAAACGAAGAAACGAAGAAATTTCAAAAAACTCTACTATTATTCAAACGTATACTTTCCATTTCAATTTTCTCCACAAGAGTTCCGATTCAAAATTCAGATCAGGCCGAGTCTCTGGGTTCTCTTATTCTCAATCACCCTCGTCTCGGTTCAATTAAAGGCTTCGTTCGGATCTGAATCGAGTAAAGAAGCTTATGTGACACTTTTATACGGCGATGAGTTTTTATTAGGAGTTAGGGTATTAGGGAAATCGATTCGTGACACTGGATCCAACAAAGACATGGTCGCTTTGGTCTCTGATGGTGTCTCTCATTACTCTAGGATGCTTCTCAAGGTTCCTTTTCTTAGACCCATGTCTATTTTTCCATTGATTATGAGCTCGAATCTGGTCTCCTTTACTTAAAAGATGTCTGCTTGTATTTTTTGATCCTATAGGCTGATGGTTGGAAAGTAGAGAAGATTAGTTTACTAGCAAATCCGAACCAAGTGCATCCCACAAGGTTCTGGGGTGTTTATACTAAGCTTAAGATCTTTAACATGACTGATTACAAGAAAGGTAAAATTGTTTTTGTTTGGTGTGATAACATGACTGATTACAAGATTATTAAATCTCAATGCTTTGTGTTTGTGTGCAGTTGTGTATCTTGATGCTGATACTATTGTGGTAAAGAACATTGAGGATTTGTTCAAGTGCTCTAAGTTTTGCGCAAATTTGAAGCATTCTGAGAGGTTGAACTCTGGGGTCATGGTTGTTGAACCATCCCAAGCTCTTTTTAATGATATGATGCGCAAAGTTAAGACTTTGTCTTCTTATACTGGTGGAGATCAAGGGTTTTTGAATTCCTACTATCCAGATTTCCAAAATGCTCGTGTTTTCGATCCTAGTTTGTCCCCTCAAGTGTTGAAAACCAGACCGCTTCCTGACATGGAGAGGCTTTCGACATTATATAACGCTGATGTTGGTCTTTATATGCTTGCTAATAAGGTATTCTTTTCCTTTTTCGGTTTGGAAACAAAATTGTACTTAGCCTTTGGTATTCATTTGGTTCTGTCTTTTATTTTCTGTTTTGGTCAGTGGCTTACTGATCCTGGATTATGTATGCTGAATTTAGGATGGGTTTTGATCGGTTTAAGGTGTAGTAGTCTTTTTGTTCAGCTTTCAGTTTTTAAATCTTGAGTTTTTGACTTTGTTTATGCAGTGGATGGTTGATGACAGTAAACTTCATGTGATTCACTACACTCTAGGCCCTCTCAAGCCTTGGGACTGGTGGACAGCATGGCTCGTGAAACCTGTTGATGCTTGGCAAGTAGGTCTTCGTCTTCTTTATGGTGTTAAGGTTTCTCTTTAGTAAATTTTCTATAAGTCTGGTTTCTCTCTGAACAACTTCAGAGCATTAGGGAAAAGCTTGAGGAAACTCTTCCTGGAACTGGAGGTGGCAAAAACCAAAATGATGAACTTATCGTCAAATTCCTTTTCTTGTTACCTCTTTGTGCGCTTTTGTATTGCGTGTATAGATCAATTCAGGTTAAGATTACTTTGTTTCCTTCCTTTCACCTTCTGCTATGTTCATCTTTTTTTGGATCATTAGTTGATTAATTTTTTCTTTCTATTTTTCTTGCAGGGTCGTGGGGGTTCATTGTGCAGGAGCTCTTTATGCAATCAGATTAGATATCTTTATTACAAAGTCAGGTCTAATGGAACACTTGGTTATAGTGGTGTATCTACCTTGTCAACCATGAGTCCCAGCTATCATGTAAGTTTCATCATCACATCGCTGTGTTTAGATTGAAAATATTTGCATCTCATGTGAACTTACTGTTTAACAGCTGCATAGTGGCGGCGCACACTCTAAGGTTCCCCAACACTTAGGCGCGGTTTCAGTTGTGGTCTGTTTCACTGCTGTTCTGATATCCCTTGGTGTTTCGTTTGTGATTGTGCCGAGGCAAATCATGCCATGGACTGGCTTGATCTTGGTGTACGAATGGACTTTTACAATCTTCTTTCTTCTGTTTGGTTTCTTCTTGCTTTTGGTGCATCAACATGGGAAGAAAATCGCAATTCAAACAGAATCGCTGTCCTCTGATGATTCCGAAAAAGGTATGGACAAGAGAAGAATACGAATACCTGTGATAATCGGTTATCACACAATGCTCTACAAACGTAAGAATTAAGAGTAGTAATTCCCATATCTTTGTCTCAACAGGTCATCAGCGGGCAGGTGTGTCTTGTAACGGGACTACATTGTTTTATGGGTTAGGGATGGTTAAACTCGCTATTGCTGCAGTTTCTTTGCCTTATATGTTAGGGATCACCGCTTTATTTACAAGGTAATTTCCCTTGACCAACTTTCTCGGAATGGCCCTCATTATTATTGTTTCAAAACAGTCTTGTCCTTAGATTTAGACTTGGTTCATTCCTTAGGAATTATCATGACTGAATGCAATTGCTTGTTTGTTTACCCATTGAGCAGATTGGGTCTAATGGTGGGTGTAGCTATAATTCTAGCTGCCTTCATGACTTACGCTTCAGAGCACCTTGCAGTCAGATGGTTCTTGAAAGGTCTAGAAGACCGTCGTGAGACATCAAGATCCAAGTCCATATGCTGACACATCACTAAACACTCCTGAGAAAATACGCCACCATTGTAACTTGCAGAGCATATGATCTGGAGTTTTGTAGTTCTGTCTTAAGATTGTTATAGCTTTGTTCTCTTTGTAATTGTCTCGCTGTCTTTTTGTCTGACATTTGTACAGAAAAATTATTAATGCTGAAGAGCCCATTGGTGTTCTTCTTCTCTAGCCTTAACCAGTTTCACATAAGATTCCATCAGAACTCGGAAAGAGCAGATGAGTTTGTGTTGGAATGATTTATAACAAGAACCAGAAAAGGCATATAACAAACCGAACCATACGTACCGTAGCTATACCTAATTTTGATTTAATTAAACCGGTTCTCCTCCATCGTCGTCACTCGCGAGGCTTTCTCTCTAGTCCTCACTCCACATTTCTGATGACTACATGTTTCAATTTCTCATAAACCCTTCGAATCGCAAGCTCAGGAATCGATTTAGATACATTCATGTCTCAAAGCAGCTTTCGTTTTCTTCAAAGGTTGTTACTTTAACCTAATTTTTACAGTAAACTGTGGATACAATGCGCTTCAGAGCTTCGATAACCAACCAGCATCACCAGTTTTCATCGTCTTCAAGGTCATGGATATTTACAGAGAAGAAGAAACCAAACCCACCACCCGAATCCTCAATCTCGATTACGGAAGCAACCCCCAAAGCCAAGTTCATCTCTCACGACTCTGCTGTCAATTTGATCAAACGCGAGAGAGATCCTCAACGTGCGCTTGATATCTTCAACAAAGTGTCTCAGCAGAAAGGTTTCAACCACAACAATGCTACATACTCTGTTATTTTGGACAATCTCATGAGGCACAAGAAGTTTCAAGCTGTTGAGGCCATTCTAACGAAGATGAAGTATGAGACTTGTAGGTTTCAGGAAGGTGTGTTTCTTAACCTCATGAAACATTTCTCGAGGTTTGATTTGAATGATAAGGTGATTGAGATGTTTAACTTGATTCAAGTGATTGCTCGTGTTAAGCCTTCTCTCAATGCTATTAGTACTTGTCTCAATCTCCTTGTGGATTCCGGGGAGGTCGATTTGGCCCGGAAGCTCCTCTTGTACGCCAAACGTCATCTTGGGTTGCAGCCGAATACTTGCATTTTCAACATTCTAGTCAAGTATCACTGCAAGAATGGGGATATCGATTCCGCCTTTCGAGTTGTGGAGGAGATGAAAAGATCTGGAATTTCTTATCCCAATTTGATCACTTACTCGACGTTAATGGACTCTCTGTTTGCGCATTCAAGGTCCAAAGAAGCGATGGAATTGTTCGAAGATATGATCTCGAAAGAAAGGATTTCGCCTGATCCAGTTACTTTCAATGTTATGATTAACGGGTTCTGTCGTGCAGGGGAAGTTGAGAGAGGTAAGATGATAATAGACTTCATGAAAAAGAATGGATGCATCCCCAATGTATATAATTACTCGGCTCTGATGAATGGGTACTGTAAAGAGGGAAAGACTAAGGAAGCTAAACAGATCTTTGAGGAGGTGAAGGAAACCGGGTTGAAACTCGACACAGTTGGTTATACCACATTGATGAACTGCTACTGTAGAAATGGTCAAATCAATGAGGCTATGGAGTTACTTGGAGAGATGAATGCATCCGGATGCAGAGCTGATGCAGTAACTTATAATGTAATACTCAGGGGCTTGTCCAGCGAAGGAAGATCAAAAGAAGCTCTTCAGATGCTGGATCAGTTGGGACGTGAAGGAGTTCATCTGAACAAAGGTAGTTATAGGATCATACTAAACGGGTTGTGTAAGAATGGCGAGCTCGACAAAGCTGTAGAGTTTCTTAGTTTGATGTCGAAGAGAGGAGTTTGGCCTCACCATGCGACTTGGAACGAGTTGGTGGTTCAGCTTTGCGGATCCGGGAATACAGAAACTGGGGTTCAGGTTCTGTCTGGATTTCTAGGAATAGGTTTAAAGGCAGAGCCTGAGTGTTGGGCAGCTGTGGTTAAATCAATTTGCAAAGAAAGGAAGTTGTTGCATGTCTTTGAACTGCTCGATTCTTTAGTTTCTTGATAAAGCCCTTTTATTGATATTAGTCTGGTTACATTTTTCCTCTTACAGCCACATATCACTTTACAGAATCAAGAACATACATTATTTGACTGACGCGATCATCAGTGACAAACTTTGACCCTTTTTCCCAATATTGGCATTGTCCGGTAATGAAGGATTGGAAAGCTATGCAAGAACAGTTTCTCCAGCAGCTTCCATGGCAGTCACTTACACCAGTGGTCAAACTATTATCATAATACGGATTATCCATCATGTATCCTCTTCTTGGTTTGAAATACTCGGATCCTTTCCTACAAGCCGTTGGCTTTTCTGTGATGCAGATTGCTGAACTGTTCTTTAAATCCGTCTGGCAGGGTATACTGCTTTCAGAAATCCAGGTGCCGCTATTATTTCCGCTTATGACAGTGGTTACAGTGATTTGGCCTAGAGTATCCAAGAACCAGCTTGACAAGACCGAATGATTAGCTTTCTTGTTTGAGTAACTGAAGTATTTCATGTACTTGTCTGAACTGAACTTGAACTCATAATCAAAGTAGTGACTGGATACCTCTAAGGTTAATTGAGAGCTTCCGTTGTTTGTCAAGATTCCGCTAGACCAGTAGACGTCACCATGACGCCAGACGAGTAGCTGGTTAGCTCCTGATGGGTCAAGTCCTAGCCTGAATGCTCCTGAGAGTGGGACTTGGTTACTTATCCACGAAGTAAGGGAAACTTCTTTCTTGGTTTTTAGGTTAAACCCAATCTTCATCCCGGGAAGTAATATGTTGGTGGGATGGTCAAAGCTTTGCCATAGAACACGACCCGGGACTCCTCCGGACCCAATCTCGCGAACCACAAAGTTCCCGGAATCGAGTAAAGTGGCAGAAACATTCCCGGCTAATGAAAGCTGCTCAGCTGGTTTTTTGTTCACCAGGATTGTAAATGTATTTGCCTGTGTGATCTTCAGGACCCCATCAATGTCAATGGATAAAGAACCGGATGAATCAAGTACTGGTTCGGCTGGGTTACCCACCCAAACTGGATCTAATTGAACCCTTTGAGACCAGATACCAACATACCTCTTACCAGCTGATCCGAGTTCGAAAGTAGATGAATCCTTGGGTGTAAAAAAACCAAGAACGAAGATTCCACCCGCGGAGATCAACTGCTCCCAATCTCTGAGCTGGTGCCCCGGTTTCAACGTGTCAGTTTTGAGTGGTGAAATGGCGAAAACCGACCCGAGAAAAATCAGTATGAGAATGAGAACGAGAGGAACAAGAGTGTGTGAACGAGCCATTAGTTGTTTGCTTAGTTAAGTACTCGTTTCAGTTGAAGCACCCTCTTAAGAGCCTTTTGTCCCTACTCCTGATCTCTCAATGACTTTTGTTAAACTTTGAATGTGTAACGTAGAACAGTCTTTGGTCTCTGCTTGCTTGTAACGTAGCAAGTACTATATGCTTTTTTTTTGGTCGGCAATAATGGAGATAATAATGGAGACTACTACCTAAGAAATTTCTTCTAAGTGCTTTTTAGAAGTTTCAAACTCAGACCAAAGTGTGGGTGTTCAGTTTTCTTTGGTTCACAATGATCATATTTTCCAATTTAATATATATAGCAAGTTAAATAAACAATCACAATCACTGAGACATGAAAATTAATTAATTTGTATGCAAGTGGCTGAGGAAAATTGATGATTGGTAGTCACTAATTCCAAGCATGGACGACTTGAGGAATAATATTCCAAGTCCTCGAGTTTCGACGCGTATTGAAATCTCCCACACAAACTTTTCTAATTAATATATACACCCATTCCATAAAGATAATTTTTCCAAGGATTTCACACAGATTAAGAAAACCATGAATATTACACAATTTTTCGATATTTCACATTTTCTAATAAATCTAAACCAATAGTTATGCGAGAAAATTCATCTTTTTGGAACATAATTTTTTCGTTGAAAATTCATCTTTATAAAACGGAAGGAGTAAATTTCCTAGCTTAATCGTCATAGTCTCATAGAAAATCGAAAAATATGACTTTTGATTTGCTTAGAACCAGAGAAAGTACTGGTTCAGTCTACAAGGTGAACAAGAACAAGAGAAACGTTACGCAAACTAACATTATTGTTACTTTACACATATATGATCCTAGGGTTGGAGATGATACAATTATTTTTCCTAAAAAATAGAGTTTGTATGTATAGTTTTGCATTGTGTATTTCAATCCAAGGAAAAGGAAAAACAATTTCTCACAGCTGATTACACCTTATAGACTGAACCAGTGATTCAACCCAAGTTATTATATTTTGATACCAATTCAAAGCAATTTAGAAAGCAAAGAAATTGGGGTCTCATACTCTCACATGTGTTGTTACATACACTCTTCTTCTTTCTCAATTGTTTCTTACGAATACAATAAGTTTACTAGATTTAACCATTAAAGACAAATGAAAAACAATAAGCCGATATTCAATTTTCACTAGTTGAAAAAAAATTACAAATTCGAACACTTGTTTTTGTTTCCCAAACTCACCAGACCCGAACTATGTACACTTGATATTTCAATTACACCTAGGATTAAACCCTGGACCACCATAGTAAAAATAAGTACCCCACTCATTACTATGCGAACTCTTAATGTCATAACATCCTGTGTTCTCGGCTAATATCTTAACGTCACGCACCGGTACTAGGCTGTTGTCCGAATCAACTATCTCCAAATTTCGGAAGTAACTTGCTTTTCCAAATCCTTCATCTGGAAAATGACCTGACCCCATTTGGGTTGTCGTGTGCCGGCCTGATGAGCGTGTGTTCACTACCTCACCTCCCCATTCTATCGTGCTCGCGTGGTCCGCTAAGTGCGTGAATAGTTCTGCTGGCCAGTACCCGACTAGTGTGTTATCCCCTAAACCCATCCACCAATTCCCCATTTTTGGATCCTGCCATTGCAATCAAATTTCATTTTTGAATATTTTTTTAATCATATCCTTACTATTCAGCTTCAAAGTTCATGAACTAATATTCAAGTTATGACTTCTTTTGTTTTCTTTTGGAATTTATTCAAGATATGACTTGCATAGTATTATACTATTATTATTGTACGTAAGAATATATTTATAAATATGTGAGAAAGAGAGAGAGAGGAACCTTCCAAATGAGAATAGTGATATCAAATTGATTTCCTTTGAAAGTAGAGAGAGGGGAAATGGCTGCTCCAATGGCAATCTTGTTATTTGTTTGGATAAATCCAGAGCATAGAAGGTTATAGCATCCTGTTGCTTGATATGAGTCACTCTATAACCATTCCAAATTAATTATCATTAGTTTAAGATAAGCTCAAGGGGAAAAAACAAAAAACAATGTTACACAATGAAATGATCAAGCAAATAAATGTGTATGTGTGTTGTATACACCCCCTTTTCTAGCTTTCGGGCAGACTCAAAATTTAATGAGATTGGAGAGAGTAGTACAGAAAATGGACTGGTATCAATCGAATTAATAATATGGTATTAATGCAATAGTAAATGCTCTACACCAAACATTATCATCATGATGACTCTGTTCTACCCATTTACATTTACTTCAATAGTGATCAAATACTACGCATTCAAGGAATCTGTAAGAATGTCACAAATCAATATTACCCTAAAGTTTTTTTTATTATTATTATTTTGGGCATAAATTACCTTCAATTTACCCTGTATGAATTCTCATGTACCTATGTCACTGAATTTCTAGATGGTATATATAATTGATATGTATACAAAAAGAAGAGTAAGTGTGCCTTGAAAGTAAATATATATTTAATGGTGATTCAGAAAATAAAATCTATGTACCATAACTAGACACTGAACTATACCTAGAGACTAGTCCACTGTCATATGAATGTACCTAAAGGCCAAACATTAAATTGAAGTCTTCTTAGGGGTATTAAGTTTATAGCTCGATTATTATATTAGATTAATTAGACACAACTACTTTAATTAAGAAACTAATGAGAATGCTTAGAATAATTGGTAACATAAAACAAACAGATATATTAGCTTAGAAGGTACGTACCGTCCAATAAGTGAACAATCGTGGTCTGTTGTCACCATACAGCTCCGGACTGACCTGACTAGTAGAACAATCGTAGCTTTAGACATATATAGTCACTTAAGATTTCAAAGTTTTTCATTCTTCCCTCGATCGAATATGAGTTGTAAATTTTAGAGATTTTAGTTATGGAAGGGTTCAAAAGGCGTACCTGCCAACCAGCTTCAATACTATTGAGATCAGGACCGACGAAAGAGCCAGAGAGAATCCAAATCTGTGAGAGACTAAACTCATTCACTTGTTCTATCTTAGGGTCCCATACGTTTATAGTTGCTTTTGCTCCATATATCTCCGACGATGTTTCCGTGTACGCGATCGCATGCTATCATTACCCACACACACACAACAAATCAGTACTTCAATATATTACTCGTTCCACTTTTGTTTAATCTTTATTATGAGCTTAGAAGTCTCTTATACTTCAAGACTAAACTAACTTGTAATCATAGTTATAATCCCAATATATGAGAATAGAAGACCGTGCATATCTTTTTATTAATACTAGTAGTTGTATACATATGGATCCCAATAGTTATTAAAACGAGACCAGATCTTAAAACTCCATTGAATGCTTATGTTTTTATGATATGTTAATTAATGTGACAGGCATTGGAAGCTGTTATATGGGTCCATAATTTTAACTACACAATAGTATTATATACATAAATGTTTACAGAATACAATATTAAGTTATTAACTAATTAATAAGCAACAGAACTAAATCAGTTTGATTAAAACTAGCTAGTACTACTAACAAAGAATGTATTCGAGTATACCTCGTGTCCATTAGTACCGAGAGCATCGGGCTTTTCTGAGCGTTGATCAAGGTGAATGGTACGTTGCTTTTTGCCAAAGTCAAAGAGAGACTTGGCTCTGAGCACATCCTTCATTGTGTTGCGTCGTATGGGAACACTGCCCTTGGGACACCTCGTGCCGTTCACGTGCCACATTTGCCATGCACCTTCCAATACCTTCGCTGCATCATCATCATCTTCTCTCTTCTCTGTTCCCATCATCTTCGGCATTCTCCTCGGTGCTTTCTGCATTTTTTTAATTCTTAGTCAATGTCTCATTAGCTTTGACTTATCATTCAACGATTTCTTCTTTGTATTTTTTATACTCTCTCCCTTCCAAATTGATAAATATTTGGTGTTTTCACATATATTAAAAATATAATAATTAATATTTTATAATAATTATACAATCTTTTAACACTAAACAGTTTCCAATAATTTTAAAACAGTATATAAAAATTCATCAACATCGTATTTTACGTATTTACAATTTCTTCATAAAAAATTTTTAATCTAAATTTCCCTAAACAAAAATGTGTTTAAGTATTATGTAAATATTGATATTGGTTATTAATATGTTTATGATGATATATGAACTTACGTTTGAGTAGTTGTTGAATTAATATTACGCATAAGTTTGGATGCAAAATATTTGAGAGAAATGCTAATCAATATATACATACGTACACATATTTTAATTTAGTTGTATAAAAAAGAAAAGTTTTGTGGTTAGAAAAATACCTGAATCTTGTGATGCTTTAAGAGTGGATGATCCAAAGCTGGCTGCTTTCTTCTGGGTACACAATCTATTACATCACCATCTGGACTCTGTACAACATAATTGTTTATAACAACACAAGTTCTATATACGTTATTTCACAAATTTTATCCATAATCAAATTCAAAATGCATTTGAAATATATATAACCTGAATGGTGAAGATAGGAGGCTTGTTGATCTTGTTCAAGTGCTTTTGGATCCTCTCAAGTCTCAAGCTACTGACTTGTCTATATGGTTTGGTGTTGTTAAAGGCAGAGACATGTGTAACCTTCTGGCTCAGAAAGAGACTTACAATAACAAAGCAAAAAAGAAGAAGACTTCTCATGGATGTAAGAACAATAACCTCCATTGATCAATCTTTTAAAAGCTTTGCTTTCTTGTATGTATCACATTCAGTGCCCAAAGAACAAGAAAGAGAAGAAATTGGTAACTGTGAGGTGGACAGACTCTTATGGAGTTAAGAGGGAGAGCAGGACCATTTCAAGAAAATAGAAAGAGATTTGAAAGAATCACAATAGCAATGGCCCAAAATACATATATGTGTATAGGATGTGTTATAAATGGGAGAGAAGAGAAGTGGGTGGAGAGATTTTTATGAAGTGTAAATATGGAAATGGAAGAGAAGAAGCAAAGGCAATGAGGCTTTCGAGAAGAAGATCAAATCAAGATTCATTCATCATTGCCTTGGCCTCGGTTTCATTTTTATATAGGTGGATTCAATTGTTGTCTTATCTTTCTTTTTTAATAAAAAAAGAAAAGAAAAAAAGAGAGAAAATATTCATTTTATACATGTGTGTGAAAGAGAGTAAAAGCAAAATAGTATTGATTAAAATAAAGTTAAAGGAAATAAATGAAAGAGAGAAGAAGCAAAGGAGAACTATAAATACAATAGAGAGACCTACCCAACTAACCAAAACCTTTCTTCCCTTTTATGACACTCCTTCAATGTTTCATCTGTCACTCTTTTTTCATTTCTCCTTTTTAAAAAATAAAAATAAAAAATAATAATTTAGATTTAGAGATATATTTACCCTTTTTATTTTTCAAAAAAAATATTTTTCCAAAATTTGAATTGAGATTTAGATACATCATATGAGAAGTTTGATTATTTTTTCGAAAAAAAAGTTATATACAGCTTCAAATCTTTGGTAAATAGTGTGGCTAAATTAAGGTTGTTTGCAGGCCGTGCCTATATGCAAAATTTTTTGGCATTTGCCTCATGTTGGCAATATTTACATAAAATTTAGAGCCCCCAAAATTAAAAATTCACTTTTAAAATTTATATTTTTGAAGTACTTACTAATACTTATACTAATGAATACTATATTCTAATTAGTAATGTTTTAAATTTATGTCATATTTATAGTAAATTAGTAATATTTTTATCTATTAACTCATGATTTATTTATTTTTATTCACTTATTCTAGTTATTTATATGAAAGATCGATTTGTTAGTCAACAAACATCTAGAAATTGATAGTTTAATGAAAAAGTTCACAAAAAAAAAAACAAGAAAAATAATTATTGTAAATATTTTGACAATAGTTTATATCATTCGGGGTTAGGTTAAAAATATCGTCTAAACTTCATAACATAAAAATTTATTTTTAAACTCGCCTCAACCTGCTTTTAAGTTTGGCACGGCACTGGTTGTTTGCGCATTGATGTAATCTAATTATGTTGGACTCTCAATCTTTTAAATTGGACCAAATATAAAAAAAATTCAAGAGTTACAAAATTATCAAATATTAATAGCCAAAACTATACCTATATTCAACCATGACAAAATGTTCTGGTTTAATTTTGCTTGGAGCTAATTAATGATACTGATACCAAAGAGTCTGTGGATTTCTTTATTTCATTTTTGTTCTTTCTAAGTGAAGCTGCTTTTTATATTATAATCATTATCTCATTGCTTATGTTACAAAGATTAGTAATTAAGGTTCTAGTCGATATGCACGAGACAGATCGAAATTATTCACATGATGATAATGATAGCCTAATCAGTTTGAACGTTTTATATATTCAGTAAAACTTTATGGGGACGTTTAGTATCTTTGCTTCAGGGTCTCTCAATCGATCCAACTTTTTTTAGTTGCATCATCTAAATTTGGTACTTTATCGGACGTGGCGTCTCTTAATTTGATGCTATTATTTTGTGTATATGCCTATAAATACACACTCTGAATGTGATGTCTGAACCAATTCCCAGATGAATTATGAACATACCAACTCAATTCAAAGTTATAATAAATTAAAATTGTTGTCATTTTGCTAAATCTCAGATTCCCTTTATTTTAGTGCAACTTAATGATATTTTATATCATTGATTTAAAATATATGGTAGCTAATAACTTAATATAATACCCATGACATTGTTAACCGGCATCGTATAATTCTTTTTTTATGTATAAAATTTTAGCATATATATGTGAGATTGCAATACCAGCACTAGTTGTCCAAAAATGTAGACATAACTGGTTAGTTCCTGAAAAAAATCGTTCACCATAGTTTGAGATACAGTAGAACCTCTATAAATTAATACTCTATAAATTAATAATCACTATAAACTAATAAAATTCTCCGGTCCCAAGTCGGGCTAGTGTAAAAAATGACAATATTCGATAAAATAATAAATTAATATTTTTTTTAAAACTCCAATGTAAAATATAGTCCCAATAATAGTATAAATTAATAATCAGAAATCTTAGGCATATATATATATATATATGTATATTATATGTGTTTTTAAGAAATGTATTAATATAAGATGTGATGTATATTTTTTTTTTACTAAGTTTACTTTGTTGAAACGAGTCACTAAATTTTCTACTCTGTCATCTCCATTTGTTTCTAAATATTGAGAAGAATTCTTACGAGAACCATTTTATTTTATATAACTACTTCGAGTATTATTAATTCATTTTTGTCATCATGAATATTAAGTAAACGTAAATCTCTTACCCTTAAATTTTTGAGCATGTATAATATTTGTTTGGATTTTTGAGTTATCAACATCTATTTTATTATAATAATTAAAATTATTGACATGATATTTTTGATATCAAGAACAATATGAATGTATAAATAAGAAATTATCAAAAGTTTAAAATACATTATAACTTTTGAAGAATTTATGTGAAATTTAAGGTAAAGTACATATTTAAAATAAAAATTTTAAAATATAATAAACTGATAAATCTCTCTATGAATTAATAAATTAATATCTCTATAAATTAATAATTTTTCCAAGTTCCAACATTATTAATTTATAGAGGTTTTACTGTATAGTTTCGGTTCTGCGTATAGTTTAATTAAAAAACTATTAGCTTTGGATTTGGTTTATAGTATAATTTTGTAACAGTTTTTCTCTCATTAAATTGGATTTATCATGATTTATAAAAGAAGTTAATGTATCCATTAACGATCAATTCAATTTCATTAGACTAGATCCACAGATAAAATAAAGTTTGTAGAACAATTTGATATGTAATAATAGTCTGTGTTGAAAAATGAAAAAAAAAAAAAATGACATCTCAGCAATTTAGCCATTATACAAGGTGGTTTAATGAGTCAATCCTAATTATATTTGTCAAAGATTTTAAAAAGAATAATTAATCGGTTAACATGATTTTAGAAGAATAATAATCAGTTTCACAATCGGTTCAATAATTATAAACAGACAAAATAAAATTTGTTTAACAATTTGACATGGAATAGTTGTTTATGTTGTAAAACAAAAAGTAAACTACTATTGAGAGCTATCTAGAGAGATCTTGTAACTATACAATAGGTTTGTGTATATCTTTCTTTTTTTTTTTTTTTTTTTTTTTTATAAAGGTTTGGGTTTTTTTTTTTTAACAAATTAACTTAAAAAAAAATTGAGAGGACCAAATATTTACATAATAATCTTGTCTGAGTCTTGTTACAAAATTATAAATGATGAGATTGCATTATGCAAAACATTGTGCACTCTGTATGAATCTTACTTCCTACTACCACGTAACAAGATTCATGATCTTAAATACAATAATACCAGTTTCGGGTAGAGTAAAGTGTAAACATCAAGGGCCATTAGATTATTTGGGCTTATTTAAACGTCAAGGACCATTAAATTATTTGGGCTTGTGTCATGAGATCCTTTTGGAAATTAGTTTTTCGACAAGGCCCTATAATATACAATACAACCGCTAGAAATTAATATATGATAAATTAATAAATTTTTAGTTTCAAAACTGATTTATTAATAAAATAATATTTTTGTAAATTAGTGTGTCGATAAAATAATAGTAAAAAAAAAAAATCTTCGAATAGCAGTGACATTTTTAGTTTATAGAAAATAAAAAAATCATTTGAGAATAGATTCTTGAGCAATTTACATGGTAGATTAATTTATTTTAAACTAGAGATGATCTAGATGTTTTCCATCCGATTAAGTCTACATGATATGAATGTAAGTGTTGAGTAGTTGATTTACCCAAATTTTTAATAAACCTAGAGCATAATGCTATTTCAATATCGGTCAGATAAATATAGTTAGATAATTATGTTTTTAGGACAATTGGATGATTCAGCCATTCAGTAACTTCTATCCACCTAGACTTTGTTCACATCATATAGAGTTGGATTTTTTTTTTTTTTTCAATAATATAATGATATTACGAATCAAATTGGATTTAAATTCATGCGGTGACATGGTGATAACACTAACACAAACCATTAGAATATAAATCCGAGATTTTTTAATTAAATGGAACAAGATCTAGACTCATTTCAGAAGGGAAACTATCCATTATTTTAACTAATATCAAAATATTAATAAAATTTGGTATCGGAGTGATATTTCACTTTGTATGCAATGTTTTTTTCATGAAAATATTATTGAGTACTTATCGACTCTATCCCTCGCTTGGAATAAAATGGTTCAGGCTTTAAAATCGTATTATACGTTTTGCTTGTTCTCGAATCATAAAAACTTTGAATCGAAGATCCATTTTACAAAAAAAGAAAATAAATAAATAAATAAATTATGTATCATTCTAATTAATGGCCAATTTTTTTTTTAATTCATTTTATAATTAATCAATGTTGAATTTACTGATAGAATCTTTTCTTGACGAGTTTTAAATCACAGCTAAAATATGTATTATTTCATTATAGATATATGAAGAAAATACAGAAGACAATATATATAATTGGTAATTCAGAAATTCTACTAAATTATTTATTTTCATTTTGCTTTGGAAAAAATGAAATCAGTCGATCCATAAAGTTGTAAAATGAGTATACTAGATATATAATATAGTAGTAGTATTTGTTTAGAAGTTTTGATATAATTTTCTGTTGTTGTCTAAGAAGTTTTGATACAATTAGTACTCTACTATATTTTTAAATTTGGAGATTCTCGGACTTTAAGGTTCTTGTTTATCGGTTAGTATGCAAAATTTTCAGTTCCAAGAAGTAAGGGGAAAAGAAGGAAAACAAGTGTCGCATACCCGACGATGAAAGGGTGACACCAATCCCTAGACTTACCTCTTACCATCGCACACTTGTTCTTCCTCATGCATTTTAATCCCAAGACACTTATTTTGTACTGATTTTACAATATTTACCATGATTCTGTCAGTGCGAAGCCGATTCGACTATATTTTAATTGTCACAGATCAGGATGCAGGGTCGGACTTGAGGATATGCAGGATAAGCAACCGTTTAGGGTCCCCAAGCCAATTGTTTTTTATAGGGATTGAATTTATAATCTTGATCATGATTCTTTTAGGGTTTTTTTAAAAGAAATCTCTAATCAGAGTCAGAATTTTATTTCGAAAAAACTTTGTGTAGTTGATACCTCTTTATATATAAAATACTTCCTATTACCTATGAGTTGAAATTAACATAAAGGAACACACGTTTTGGTTTCGCTTCGGTCACCATATATGGTTGGACCGGCCCTGTCAGAATGAAGTAGGTATATCTATCAATTCATTCTAGATATAGTTAATTTTTACAAAAAAAATACATATCAACCCTCAAATTCGAAAAAATACATAGTAATTTTGCATGCATGTCTTTTTCTTTTTAGTTTTATGCATGTTTTAACCGCCAAATTAAAGTTCAGAATTTGTAAGACAAATAAGAAATGGAGACAAAAAATAAAAATAAAGGGTTTAATATGGGATATTAAGAATGTTTTTTAAACAATTAGCTAAAAAGTTTAACTAGAGTTCGCTATGTGTATCATGCAGGCTCATGTAAAGTATTAATACTGTCACCTTTTACACTAATTCTTTAGGTGAAAAAAGATGATTTAATAATAAATAAGTAGTGGTAGAAAAAATAGAGGCTTCGAGCCGAAGCACCTAAAGAATGGTTGAGCCATGTGTTCCGAGTCATTTGCCAAGCCTTCCTCGATTTCGACACGTGGCACCCAAAAATGACGTATTCCATTTTCTCATGTATATGTATTTCTAATTTTTGTTTACTTTATCAAACATGTTATTGATTCCTATCCAGAAACAAAAACACAGAAAGAAACTGTTGGAAACGAAAACGGTGAAACTTATAACCTAAGTAAAACCTAAATAACGATGACAACAGAATCGTAAATGTTACGGAAATATAGAAACAGATATGGATATGCATGAGTCTTATAAATGAGTCGATCAGTAATTAATTAGGAGAGTAATTAACTTATTGAGTTTGTAAAGTAAGTTTTGAGGGTTGAAAAATAGAGTAATTAACGAAACCAATAGCTTAATACAATCAATCTTTCGACTCACTAACACTTTCTTTTTAAAAAATCATAGATTACTAGACGGTTACATTCTTCCTTTGAAAGTATTAATTGGATGTTAAAAATCTAGGACTTTCCCTTAATTAGTAAAAAAAGAAAAACTAAATCATTTTTCCATATCCTATTTTCCAACTAAATACATAATTCTATATTTTTTTGTCAAAATAATTATTCCATATTTTCTTGCAAAAACATGATATTAATTTTTTCAAAAATATGATTTTTGAACTGACATAATTCTATATTTTTTTTGACATAGTGACATAGTATCAGTATTACATAAATTCTTTAAGACTCTTACTATCATATCCGGATCGTACACTTAGACTAAGGGACGTATAGTGTCCATAGTTTATAACTTAGTTGACAAAAAAAAATTTCTTCCATTAAAAAATTTGATTTTGTGTTTTCGTTTTTTCATAATCAAATACATGATTATGTGTGTTTTCTACCACATTTTTCACCAAAAAAAAAAAATATTTCCATAAAAATATATGATGTTAGTGAAGGATAGGTGTCCTGAAATCATACTCATTGTATGTCTCTAAAATAGTTGTT
>OVAF01000724.1:16866-32953 GCA_900406245.1 Odontarrhena argentea
TATTATTAATCATGATGATTAAGCTTTTTACAGTTCTCTTATATATCACCGTACAACTGATATTCACTAAAGTAACTGATATTCAGTACTTTAACAAATACTTATATTCTTCTTGAGTGTGAATCTTTATAGATTTTAGATACATGTTTATTTCGAAGCAAGGGAATACACCAATATCTTATTCGGATCTTTTTCTGCAACCGGATGAAAAAGTAATTCGATAAAATGTAAATACCACCTTAAAACCCGTACTTAATATATTTTTACTAATAAAAGGAACTGGATCAAATGTTCATTAAGTGATAATTCAAACATTATTTTGAATTATAATTTAATGAATTTTTATCATAATTTCTATTTTAATAATTTGTATTAGTCATTGTGTCATCGTTGGGTTCAAGCCAACTTAATACGTGTTATATGTTTAAAAAGTGTAACTTTTCAAGGTAATGGATTCAAGGTTGAAAAACAAGACTTTGTAAGAATTTTTGAGCTTGAAAAACAAACTTCATGCGGTCCAACTCTTCAACTCTTGTGGACCATCCCTTGATTTGATAAGATTGACATATGCATGCATATTCGGTACTAGTTAATGGGTTGGTAAATTAGATATAATCATATAATATTGTGTTTTGCTTGTACTTATTGACTCAATTAATCGATGCTTTAACGATAATCACGGATACGAAAAAGGTGTAAGATTACTTTAGGGAAATGATTTTGTAATCCGCCGTGCTTTAGGATTGTACTTGTCAGGTACCTGGTCAATATACACTTGGATGAGGTCACTCATGTTGAATTTCTTAATCATGGTCCACTAACGACATAATTAAAAAGATGAATTTGGTTATGGACCTAATCACATGCGTCGACTAATAGTTGGCAAGAGTAAATTAATGGATAGAAATGAGGACACCCTTTCATCAAGACTCTCGATGAAAAAAGTCAATAGTCTCGATGTGTTGAGGTGCGATGTGGACATAACATTCACCCTTGCCTATGAATCCATAGGAGTGCCTAAACTCTTGATTGTCTCCAATTCCTTGGAGCCAAACTCTTCTGATGGTTTGAGCTTGGAGATTGTAGTAGAAGATGTAAAAAGGTTCAACATTCCTTGAGAGTCCCTTTGGGGCCATAATAATCTCACCAGCCTTGTTAGTGCCATGGAAAGACATCTTACCACAACCAACAAAACTCCACAAAGAACGGGGAACTAGACATGTTCTCTTTGACCATTCATGTCTCTCCATGTCCTCTAGTACCCATAAATCGAATTTCTTGAAGGGAAGAATAGACGCGGACACAATGGAAGCTAGCTTCCCGTTGTAATCTATCAAACTTCCACAATCTCTCTCTCTGAGGACATCGTGAGGTGCTTTGATACAAGTTACCTTCTCAGTTGCAACATCAAAGCACATAATACATGGATTCATAGGTGGGTCTGGGATATATGCACCATAGTAGACAAAACCGGTGATGCTTACTCCCAATGATAAGGGAGTATAAGGCCCCGTAACGGGAGGTTGAACATCTCTCCATCCTCCACCTCCTCCAAGTGTTATGACCCAATGCATTAAGTCTCCATGGAAAACATATCTACGGTGATATGTAAATACTTTGTATTGGTGAGAAATGGGATCGTATCCCACATATCTGGGATTATAAGTGGAGAAGCTAATGGATTGCTCCGTACAAGGGTTACATATGGCAGTCCGACCTAAAAGTTTAACAGCGAGCAAGCCATGGAGAGAATTGCAAGACCCTGAGACGGAACTAAATGTGGAGGAAGTTACCATTTCCAAAGCTGGAGCCAAATAGTTCGCTTGCGCGTCGGGTGAAAAGGAGAAGAAGAAGACAAGGCCGTCCTTCCCGTTTAAGGTTCCGTTACTCAAAGCAACTATAAACCGCGATCGCGTTGAGGAGACAGAGTAGAAGGAACGGACGAATTCTGGGTTTCGGATGATGGAAGACCACATCTTCGACACGCATCGTAAATTCATCAGAGACTTGGCACGTAACCTAGTCAGTATGTCAAGCTTTAGGTCAAGTGGGAGCAAATCTAAGTTACTTGAGGAGCTTGTGTCTTTCTCTTTTCCCTTGTAACCTCGGCGTTTCTTTTTGTGGGGCTTTGTATCATCAACAGAAATCGGATCTAAACTACTTCCACTCTCGTCGTCTTTGCGTTTCATGGCGTCTTGATCTGGACAACAGAGAGATCTAGATTGGAGATAATCAGACAAATCTGCGCAGACCCATCTAGATTTATATAGAGGTTCGCTAGTCAGCCGTTTCAAATACCCTTTTATTCCGAAGCTTTACCAAAAGAAGGGAACAATATGCAGATCAAGCCCAGGAACTATATACAAAGAATAAAGCCCAAAGCATCACAAAGCCCAAACTTATACAGTCAACACAGTCAACAACGGTCATAAACAAAAGCAGGAGCAAACAAGCAGCATCAAATACTGAAGTCAAGTCAATAGAGTACTAGATTTATGTCCGTGCTAGGGTGCATAATTCTTTTTGTACTTTTGGTTTTCATATATTTCATTTTTTTTGTACTTTTGGTTTTCATATATTTCATTTTTATGTTTTGATTGCTTCATTTTTTTATTTTACATGTGTTCATTGTTTTATATTTTAGTGTGTATTTTTTTATTAAACAATTTTAATTATTTATTTTCAGTAGACATTTTTTTTATTGTAAAAATGAAGAATAGGTAAAAAAAAAATTTTGTTTTGATTTATATTAAAATGGTTATTATAATATATTTGTTTAACGTATGTTTCATGTATTAGGTAATTACATCCATAACAATAGATTATCTTATGATTCTAAGTGAACATCTTTTTACAATTTAAATTGCAATGTAATGTAATACATATTTTACTAATGTAATAAAAATTAGATTATGCTCCTCCGCATCAGGTACTATTCTATTTCATTAATCGTAAGACGTTATAGTTGAAATTTTAGCTGGAAAAATCGATTTTATACACTAATCCTAGATTTTAATTATTAGTTTGTATAAATCGAATTGTATAGTGAAGTAGATTGATGTGTAACACATTAGCAATTTTATTGAGGAATCAACTTATTGATCTGTACATCAAGAAGTAAATGGGAAGAGAAGAGATGGCTTATCATTTTTACTCTTAACTAATGCAGTCATCCACGGAATTCAAGTCGTTTGCGGTCGAGGAGTGAGTGTCCAGGTGAACAATACATATGGTGATGAAAGGGAAGTTTGGAGAAGAGGAAAGCATCGAAATGAAGGTAACTATGTCTGATGGGTTTATGACTCTTCCAAGAACTGGTTTAGATGCTTCAGGGCTCGATGTTCATCGTCACCTTAGCTTGATTATCGACATTTCCAAGACCGATGGAAGTGACGATATCGAGTTCCTCTGCCCCGTCTGGCCTAACGGAATTGAAATTCAAAACCTTTACGTGTTTAGAAAGAACAAAACCACTGGTTTCTTGATTATGTAAATGTAAAGTGAATCATTTTAGTATTTTATAATTGAATCGATACAGTTGAGTAATATACTATGAAAATGTGGATTGTAACTAAGCATATGATTATAGTGCAAAAACGTGGATTGTGTCGGTTTGTTCCCTATCTATGTAAACCTAATTTAACAAACACAATAACTATGAGTTCTTCATCTTAGTGTTAACTTAATTATGTCCATGTAAGATTTGAGTTTATCTATTGATTCTGATGTTTTTAGTGCAAATCGATGAAAGTAAGCCAAAATATCCAGAGTTAAGCAAAACAAAAGGTCATTTCTAAGAGTTTTTTTATTTTTTTTCTTTCTGCGAACCATTTCTAAATCCTTTGTAAGGCGTTTCTAAGGAATTTTTAAGACATTTTTAAGGTGGTTCTAAGGCAATTTTAAGACGTTTATGAGGTGTTTCTAAGACATTTTTAGGACGTTTATAAAGTGTTTTTAAGCCATCTAAGACTTTTTTTTTTTTGTTGGATCATTTCTAAGACATTTATATGGTACTTCTAAGACATTCCTAAAACGTTTATCAAGGTTCTCTAAGGCATTTCTAAGAAATTTACCTAGCCTTTTTTTAAGCCATTTCTAGTACATATTTTTTACCTTTTTGGTCGGAAAAATTTATCAGGTGTTTCTAAGGCATTTTTAAGACTTTTTTTTTTGTGCCATTTCTAAGACATTTATAATGTGTTTCTAAGGCATTTCTATGACGTTTATAAAATATTTTTAAGCCGTTTCTAAGATTATTTATTTATTTTTTTGGTCGGACCATTTCTAAGACATTTACAAAGTGCTTCTAAGACATTTATAATGTGCTTCTAAGACATTTCTAAGACGTTAATCAAGGTTCCCTAAAGCATTTCTAAGACATTTATGAAGTTATTTTAAGCCATTTCTAATACATATTTTTTACCTTTTTGGTCAGAAAAATTTATCAAGTGTTTCTAAGGCATTTTTAAGAGTTTTTTTTTTCATTGTTGGGCCTATTCTAAGACATTTATAATGTGTTTCTAAGGCATTTCTATGACCTCTATAAAATATTTTTAAGTCGTTATTAAGATTTTTTTTTTTGGTCGGAGTATGGAAATGGAAATGGAAGGAGTATTGTATATATTGAAATCATTTAAATAAAACCTCATTAGTAATTAGTTTTAAATTAGTAAATCCTTACAAGTTTTCTCCGTAAAATCTTAAATGTCTAATAACCAATTTTAAGCATTATTAAGTTTTTTTTTTTTTTTGTCGGATCATCTCTAAGACATTTATATAACGTTTCTAAGGCATTTGTAAGAAATTTCTAAAACATTTATCAGATGCTTTTAAGGCATTTCTAAGATATTTATAAAGTGTTTTTAAGCCATTTCTATGACTTTTTTTTGGTCGGACCATTTCTAAGACATTTATTAGGTGTTTCTAATACATTTCTAAGACCTTTCTAAGGTGCTTCTAAGGCATTTATAGTGTTTTTAAGCCAATTCTAATTCTTTTTTTTTTCTTCTTTTGGTCGGACCATTTCTAAGATATTTATAAAGTGTTTTTAAAGGCATTTCTTAGACATTTATCAAGTGTTTCAAAGGTATCTCTAAGAATTTTTTTTTTTTTTGGTCGGACCATTTATAAGAATCTATAAGAAGCTTCTAAGGCATTTCCAAGAATTTCTAAAGAATTTCTAAGATGTTTATTAGATGCTTCTAGGGCTTTGCCAAGACGTTTATAACGTGTTTTTAAGCCATTTCAAAGACTTTTTTTTTTTCGCCGGACCATTTCTAAGCCATTTCTAAGGTGTTTCTAAGACGTTTATAGTGTGTTTCCAGAGCATTTATAAGACATTTATGAGGTGTTTCTAAGGCATTTCTAAGACGTTTCTCAGGTGTTTCTAAAGAAATCTAAGACATTTATAAAGTGTTTTTAGGCCATTTCTAAGACTTTTTTTTTGTTAGACCTTTTTTAAGACATTTAATAAGGTGCTTCTAAGGCATTTCCAAGATTTTTTTTTTTTTTGTCGGATCATTTCTAAGACATTTAAAATGTATTTCTAAGGCGTTTCTATGACATTTATCAGGTGCTTCTAAACATTTAAAAAGTGTTTTAAGCCATTTCTAAGACTTTTTTTTTCGTCGGACCATTTCTAAGCCATTTCTAAGGTGTTTCTAAGACGTTTATAGTGTGTTTCTAGAGCATTTCTAAGACATTTATGAGTTGTTTCTAAGTCATTTCTAAGACGTTGGTGAGGTGCTTCTAAAGAAATCTAAGACATTTATAAAGTGTTTTTAGGTCATTTCTAAAACTTTTTTGTTTTGTTAGACTATTTCTAAGACATTTATCAGGTGTTTTTAAGGTATTTCTATAACCTCTATAAAATATTTTTAAGTCGTTTCTAAGATTTTTTTTTTTGGTCGGACCCTTTCAAAGACATTTTTAAGGTGGTTCGAATACCACTTTAAGACGTTTATCAAGTGCTTCTAAGACATTTCAAAGATGTTTGTAAAGTGTTTTTAAGCCATTTCTAAGATTTTTTTTTTTTTTTTTTTTTCGGATCATTTCTAAGACATTTATAAAGTGATTCCGAGGTACTTCTAAGAAATTTATCAGAGTTGTCTAAGGCATTTCTAAAAAATTAATGAAATTTTTTTAAACCATTTTTAATACATATTTTTTTATCTTTTTGGTCGTACCAATTCTAAGTAATTTATGTGTTTCTAACACATTTTTAAAACATTTTTTCTTGTTGGACAATTTCTAACATATTTATAACGTGCATCTAAGACATTTGTAAGACATATAAATAAGATAATGGTTTTGACTACATTCATAATCCCAATCAAACCGTGACTAGAAAGAAAAACTCAATTTAATTTGATTATTCATTACAGAGATTTCACTTATACTTTCACATAACCATAAAAAAATATAAAATTTTATACATTAGAAACTGTAATTAGTGTTAAACACTCTCTTATCAGCACTTGTCTTATTTTTAGCCGCTCCTCCTCTGTTGTCCCCTTATTTTCACCCTCTTCGCTAACATCATCATCAACCACAAACGCAGGATGCCTCAAATCGCATTTCAGAAGCTGCTTTCATCTCAACGCATTTTGTAAGAGATATGTGACTTAGAGTTTCATCGTTAAGCTCCCACTTAAACTCATCAAGAAAAGCTCTGTAGTTATTCTAAACAACTTTATTATCAAGAAGCTTCATCCACTCAACTTTAATGAAGAATCTTGTGAAGTCTCATCCGTTCTTACTTTCATATGTAATAATCCTGAGCATATCCCCATCGTTTTAACGAAATAATAGTGTTCTCTCCTTTAGCAAAAAGTTTCTCACCTGACCATCGAAACCATCAAAACCCACTAAGAACAAAAGAGAAAACTCCATACCTTGACAAAACTAGTATGGCGATCAAGATGAGATGTAAATTCTTACGCTCCCCAAATTCACCGAAAGCGTTTGTTAATTCATCCTCTTGTGCCTCTTCATGAACTCCACTAACCAAAATTATCCATCCCTCTATAGCTACACAGATAAACCCAAACAACAGAATCATTCACTACAATTCCAAATCTTCCTTGCAATCAATTATTTCCACAGCTAAAAAAAAAAAAACCATGCTCAAACCTGACATACAATATCTAGGTCAAATTGAATCTATTGCCTAAACCACAAATCGATCAACAAACCTAAGAATCAAGCAAGCTCACACTACAAACAGAGCAAAAATTTAAGAGTTTGAGAGACAAACTTTACATCGCTAAGGGCCAGGACCGAATCCAAAGCTCACTGAGAACAAAGAAAACCAATTTCGAAATCAGTAAGTACACCAAATTTCTTCATACTCATTTTAATAGAGACTCAAAAACACTTTCTTACTTATCAATTTCATGGATTCAATACGAAAAGCCAAACATACGTAGTTTCTTCTCTCACGGTACGAAACCAAATCACTGGGACGACTATCATCGCGACTCAGGATACTCGTCGGAATCAGATTCTCCAATTAATCGGAAAAGTTGAAACGACGAAGAAGAGAAGACTCTGGATCTTTAGGTTTGGTGGACAATGGGTAATCTAGACTTTTCAATTTTAGAAGTGGGTATTTGTAATTAAAATTAGGGAAGGTGGGTAAATATGATTATGCTTCATTTTAATGGTTTTCTCTTGAGTCTTACTTTATATTTTTCATTTTTATATTTTGAAAGGTCTACTTTTCTTTTATTTTATTTTTTGTATTTTAATGTATATTTTGTTGTTATATAAACAATCTTAATTATTATTTTTTAGTATGATAATTTTGCTACTGTAAAGATGAAGAATAAAGGATCTTGAAGAAAACAATAAGAATTTTTTTTTTTTTTTTTTATATTAAAAATGGTTATTGTAACAATGAGGAAATGTTTGGCTAGCTAAAACTGAAAGTGAATTCTACTATTCCTCGATCCAATGTTGTATCAAAAATATTATAGGTGGAATTAGTTCAATAATAAATATCTATATATATCCTAACAAAACCATCTAAGAAAATAAAATTACAACTTACTCTTCAAACCAAGAAGGCAATAAACATATCTTTCTCATGTAAAACAAAGAAGGTTTACAAGGGCACTGGTTTTTTTTTTTTTTTTTTTTTTTTTTTTANTGGTTTTAGATTGATTATTGGCAAAACCTATTGAACCAAAACTTAATAATTCAAATGAAACCCAAGCAAAAAAGGAACTACATCCTGATTGCTGAAATAGCCCTGTACTATAGCGACTAATGCTGAGATACCATGTACTATTTTTCTCTTTGTTAAAGATCACATACTATTTATATCTACGGTTTTACATCATGAACTTAATTTTGTGAGTGAGAATAACCATCATAAATTAAACCGGCCCTTAACCGAAATATTAAGGTCTAAAATCACGTTTAGTCATTAATTTATATTAATTATGAAATAATTAAAATTAATTTAATGTCTCCTAACCAAACCAAATAACCCAGACTTACCCAAATCGAAAAACCCAACTTAAAACCAACTGTTTAACCATGCCAACAAGCACAAGACCACCACAACCAAACACATTCTCTTCATAGCCGATTGGGCCATCTCATTCCCAATTTTCTCCATACTTTCTTTTGCTAAGGCTAGCTCTTTCTCCATTTTCTCTATTAACTTATGCATCACTTCCTCTTCCATCTTCTCAAACATTTGCTTATCAAGCTCGTTCTTCTCCATCATGTTTTTTTCTAACATCTTCAACATCTTCAACAAGTCTCCGATGCTCTACATTACTCATTCTAATCTCCTCAGGCAACGCATCATCAACCCAAGTGAATAAATGATGCTCCTTTTTCCTCTAAGCCATGAATGGAAAACTTAATTCTAATCAAATTTCGATTTCTAAATAATTCCAATGCAATACAAATCAATCATACCTGCATTGCAATTCCACATCTGTAGAATCTACGGTACGGGTTTTCTTTTGTCGTAGAAGTCAAAGTCACAACTCTCTCCCCACACCAACATTTTGTTGGAACACCGCGAATTGGTGCTCTCAAGACCACTTGGCTCGAACCCGAAGAAGTAGAGTGACTCATACTCAGTTACAAACTCCGTATGTGGTCCGAATCACTGTCTTCAATTCAATTAGTCACTCTCCTCGCTGTGTCTTTTTTTCTTCACGAACCCTAACTGAAATCAAGTAATCCCCAATTTCTTAAATCGAGCAATCCTTGGGTTTTGTTTTAATGAAATTGATTTTTCGGTTTGGGTAAGTCTGGGTTATTTTTTTTGGTTAGGAGAAATTAAATTAATTTTAATTATTTCGTAATTAATATAAATTAACGACTAAACGTGATTTTAAAACGTTAATATTTCGGTTTAGGGCCGGTTTAATTTATATGGGTCATTCGCACTGACAAAATTAAGTTCATGATGTAAAACCATAGATATAAATAGTCTGTGATCTTTAACAAAGAGAAAAATAGTACAGGGTGTCTCAGCATTAGTCGCTATAGTACATGGCTATTTCAGCAGCCAACCCAAACAGTTTTGAACATTTTTCCCAACTTAATTTCTAAGTCTAAATAGCATTTTTAAAAACTTCAGAACAATTAATTAAAAGTATAAATGAAACATTCAAGAACCACAACACATCTGATATATGTCCCGCTTTCAAAAGTTCATAAAAACGACGGTTTCCACACAGAGAAATCCTTGGCCTGCATCAGGGATTATGGAGCTGAATCATAAACAACTAATAAATACGTTTGAAGGGATGTGGGTCATGCACAAATGCCAGGTTTTGTTGGTTGGAAATTAGACTGAAAGAGACTTCTCCTCTACTAACATCTTTACTGAAATGTTGATATCCTCATCGAAGGTCCTATATTGCCCTGATCAATAGTATATCTTTTCCTCAAATTTCACACTACTTTTTATACTTTTTCTGTTCTCCACAACTTCCATAATTATAATGTATGTGGAATGATATGTTCAGTTAGTTCATGAGATAGACCAAGGTATATTGGACCAAGGTATGAGGTCACTAGCTCCTGCATGTTGTCGAATTTCTTAATTATGCATGGTCCACTAACGAGATAATTAAAAAGATGAAATGTTGCAATTTGGTTATGGACCTAATCACATGCGTCGACTAATAGTTGTTAAAGTAAATTAATGGATAGAAATGAGGACACCCTTTCATCAAGACTATGGATGAAAAAAGTCAATAGTCTCGATGTGTTGAGGTGCGATGTGGACATAACATTCACCCTTGCCTATGAATCCATAGGAGTGCCTAAACTCTTGATTGTCTCCAATTCCTTGGAGCCAAACTCTTCTGATGGTTTGCGCTTGGAGATTGTAGTAGAAGATGTAAAAAGGTTCAACATTCCTTGAGAGGACCTTTGGGGCCATAATAATCTCACCAACCTTGTTGGTGCCATGGAAAGACATCCCGCCACAACCAACAAAATCCAACAAACAACGAGGAACTAGACATATTCTCTTTGACCATTCATGTTTCTCCATGTCCTCTAGTACCCATAAATCGAATTTCTCGAAATGGAGAATATACGACGCGGCCACAATGGAAGCTAGCTTCCCGTTGTAATATCTATCAATCTTCCACAGTTTCTCATACTGACGACAGCGTGAGGTGCTTTGATACAAGTTATCTTCTCAGTTGCAACATCAAAACACATAATACATGGATTCATAGGTGGGGCTGGGATATACGCACTATAGTAGACAAAACCGGTGATGCTTACTCCCATATCAATGGGAGTATAAGGCCTGGTAACGGGAAGTTGAACATCTCTCCATCCTCCACCTCCTCCAAGTGTTATGACCCGATGCATTAAGTCTCCATGAAAAACATCTCTACGGTGATATGTAAATACTTTGTATTGGTGAGCAATGGTATTGAATGTAGAAGACGATGAAAAGAAGAAATGGATAAGATTGTTGTTCTGATTAATTTGGTAAAGTTTGTTACAAGTTTCCTTATAAGGAAGCAGAGTGGTTTACACAGATAACCAGTAATTAACCAAACTTTCTAATACCAAACTAGACCAATCCTTAACCAACATTTGAACTCCAATACGCCCCCTCAAGATGGCAGACTTAAACTGAGAAGATTGAAGTAAGAGCCATCTTGCCCATGAGTGCCTTAAACTGAGAAGGATGCAGAGGTTTTGTGAAAATATCTGCAAGTTGATCACCTGTCTTGACATGGAGCGTTTTGATCAGACCTTTAAGAATACGTTCACGGACCATATGACAATCAAGCTCGATATGTTTGGTGCGTTCGTGAAAGACAGGATTGTTGGCAATGTGAATTGCAGCTTTAGCATCACAGAAGAAAGCAACCGTGTCCTGTGGCACAAAGAATTCCCTAAGAAGATTAACCAACCATTTTATCTCTCAAGAAGCATATATATTCCATAGCTCTATATTCTGATTCTGCAGAAGAACGAGATACAATGTCTTGTTTCTTAGATTTCCAAGATATTAATGAGTCACCAAGAAACATACAGTAAACAGAAGTAGAACGTCTTGAATCCGGACATGATGCCCAATCAGCATCTGTGAAACCTTGAAGAATCAGATTAGAACTAGCTGAGAAGAACAATCCTTGACCAACAGTTCCTTTGAGATAGTGCGGAACCTTAAAAGCTGCTTGTAAATGAGATTTCTTTGGAGAAGAGGTGAACTGACATAATTTATTGACTGCAAAAGTGATATCAGGCCTGGTGATGGTAAGATAAATCATCCTGCCAACTATACGTCTGTAAACCTCTGGATTGGGCAGAACAGGTTCAGCACTATTTTGACGAAGCTTGACATTTGGATCCATAGGAGTACTAGATGGTTTACATGCTAATAAACCCACTTCTTCTAACAATCCCAAAGTGTATTTTCTCTGACAAATGGAAATGCCCTTGCTGGATCTTGCAATTTCCAAACCAAGAAAATACTTCAAGGGACCCAAGTCTCTGAGCTTAAAGGAACGCTTAAGATCAGTCTTTAACATAGTCACTTCATCATCATCATTACTAGCAATGACAATGTCATCAACATAAACCAACACTGCAACATACTTGCCATTCACATTTCTGATAAACAAAGTGTGATCAGTCTGAGACTTTTGGAAACCAAGTGCAAGCAGAGTGGTACTAAACTTGAGAAACCATTGCCTAGAAGCCTGTTTCAAACCATATAGGGATTTCTGAAGTTTGCAGACAGCATTTGGAGGCAAAGTTTCTCCTTTCTTTGGTGTGTAACCTGGTGGTAAAGTCATGTAGATCTCTTCATCCATATCACCATTAAGGAAAGCATTAGAAATATCCAACTGACTCAGACTCCATCTTTTGGCAGCAGATACAACAAGTAGAGTCTTTACCGTGGTCATTTTTGCCACAGGAGAGAAAGTATCAACAAAATCAATTCCCTCTTGTTGTGTATAACCCTTGGCAACCAACCTGGCTTTATAGCGTTCTAAGGTACCATCAGCATTGAGTTTAAGTTTATAAACCCATTTGCAACCAATGGCATGTTTACCAGGAGGAAGAGAGCAAATCTTCCAAGTGTTATTACTCTCCAAAGCAATCAATTCTTCATTCATAGCCTGCAACCACTCAGCAAAGTTCTTGGCTTGTTTAAAAGTAGCAGGTTCAGGAAGAAGATTCAGGGCACAAATGTAATCCTTGTACTCATCTGAAAGCTGATCATAAGACATATAATTTGCAAGAGGATATGGGATCTCTGTATCAGTGATATTGCAATAATAGTCTTGTAGATAAGCAGGAGTCTTGGAAGGTCGTTTAGAGTGTGTTGAATGCAGATCTTGAACAGGAAAAGAACCCGTGATATCACTCACAACTGCAGGAGGAGAACTCACAACTGCAGGAGTAGTATCAGAAGATGTAGGTTCAGTTACAACCGTAGAAAGATCTGAAGGGAGACAATCAGGAAAAGAAGGAAGATTCTCACTGCCAAATGGGAAAATTTCTTCATAGAAAACAACATTCCTGGAAATGTGTATCTAATTAGTCTCCAAATCTAGAAGTTTATAACCCTTGTAGCCGGCAGGGTATCCTAGAAACACACAGGCTTTTGATCTTGGTTGAAACTTGTGTCTATTCTTTGAAGAAGTAGACATGTAGCTCAAGCAACCAATAACCCTTAAATCAGAATACTCTGGTTTCTTGTCATGAAGGAGATGGTAAGGAGACTTCCATTTGAGCAGAGGTGATGGTAATCTATTGATCAAGAAGACTGCAATTAGAATACAATCACTCCAATACTCCATGGGAACCTTAGACTGAAACATTCAGAATGTGCTGATGTTTCCTCTCCACCACCGAATTCTGTTCTGGTGTTTCAGGACAAGAGTGATAAGCCACAATACCTTTTGCTTTATACAATTCAGTGAACTTCAACTCAGGTGCATTGTCAGACCTCACACCTTTAACCACTGCCTTGTACTGAGTCTCAACCATCTTCAAGAACTCGGGAAAAATCTTGAGTACTTCTGACTTTGTCTTGAGCAGATAAACCCAAGTTACTCGTGTATGATCATCAACAATAGTCAAGAAATACATGTATCCTTCAACACTTGATACAGAAAATGGACCCCATATGTCAATGTGTAAGAGATCAAAGGCATTGGCACACATGTTGTTTTTGGAATTATAAGAAAGATGTTTTTGTTTTGCAAGAGGACAAATTTCACAATGAAACACTTCTTTATTCCTTTGTTTAAAACCAAGTACATCCTTAAGAGTATCAATCTTATCTATAGATGGATGACCTAGCCTATTGTGTTACAAAGTGAAATCAACAACAACATTAGTGTGAAAAGGTTCAGAAGAAGCATGAGGCTGACTAACAGAAGCTGCATCCAGAACATATAGATTGGAGATCTGCTCACCCTGACCAATCATCAACCCCTTGATAGGATCCTGTATCATGCAAGATTCACTGTCAAAAACCACTCTAAAACCCAAATCCCTGGTCAACTGACTGATGCTCAATAGATTCAATATGAAATCTGGAATGTATAAAACATTATTCAGAATCAGACATTCATTAAACTTAATTCTTCCAATTCCTTCAATCTTAACACCTAAACCAGTGGGAAGAGTGACTGATCTGTTTAGAGTTTCAGTCATGGTTTCAAACATATTCCTGTCATGACAAACATGATGTGTAGCACCACTATCCACAATCCAAGATTCAGAAGACAAAACATTATGTGTAGTTCGCAAAGCTCCCACAAAATGAAGAGTAGATTGAGAAAAAGTCATACCAGGAGGAGCTGTAATGGTACCACCAGAAGTAGAAACAACATATTCCAAGGTCGGATTTGATATCTGAAGTTGATTGTTGAAGTAGGCAATCACATTCTGAATCTGATCCTTAGACAGGCTGTTAAGCCTGCTTGAATTAGCAGAATTTCTTGGTAACTCATTGAGAGCAAGCTGAGCCACAACAGGTTTAGGCACTGCATTGTGTGACTTATCATTTTGAGATTTGTTCTTGTGTTTAAACCCCAATGGATAGCCATGAACCTTGTAGCACTTGTCAATAGTGTGACCTGTGTAACCACAATGAGAGCACATTGGTCTTCTAGATTTCTGGTTCTGATGATGATACTGACTTGCATTGACAGCAACTTGATTTGTCACAGGTACAGAAATAGGAGCAGACACTTGGAAAGCAGTCACATTCTGAAATGGACTAATGTTTCTTTGACTGTGATCTTTGATCAAGAAGATTATATACACCAGCCAAATCAGGAACATTCTTCTTCATGATGATCTGTCCTCGAGCAGATGAATAGGATTCATTTATACCTGCTAAGAACTTAATGATCTTGGTGTGTTCTGCCTTTGTATTCATTGCACTACAACACTGACAATGTTGACATGTCTTTACAGATTCTGCTCCATCAAGGTCATCCCAAAGAGTTTTGAGATGTGTGTAGTAAGTAGAAAGATCATTAGATCCTTGTTGGAGAGACCAGATCTGTTGAGTAAGCTGATACGATCTAGGCAGATTCGTAATCTGAAAGCGCACCATTAGATCTTTCCATATTGCTGCAACATCATGAAAACGAAGAATACTTCCATAGATTTGTTTAGTCACAGAATTTAAGATCCATGATTTCATCATACTATTGCATCTGGATCAAATACGGAAATGAGGATGCGATTCTAGAGGTCTAGGCAAGGTTCCATCAACGAAAACTAGCTTATTCTTAGCCTCTAAAGCAGTCGTCATAGCTACAATCCAAGTATTGTAGTTGTTACCATCAAGAATCTCTTAAATAATGGATGAACCAGGATTATCTCCAGTTGTCAAGACATAGGGGGATTGCTGGATTCCATCGAAGTTGAAGGATTCTTGAGGTCGATTCTGGAACTGATCTTGAGTCGCAGGTTCCAGAAACGTAAACGAAGGTAAGCTATCTTCATCGATCACCGTATTGAGCTTCGCGGTCGTCTTGTGAGTTGTCGTTGAAGTTCTTGCGGCTAATCGAGAGGATTTACGAGCATACACCATTTGTAACGATTTCTGACGGAATAATCAGAAACAAGCAGCGATCGAGGTTAGATTTGGCGGAATGACCAAAACCTTCACACAGACTCAATCGGAAAAGCTTAAGGAAGAAGAAAACAGTCGATCGGAGCAAGATCCGGCGGAATAACCAGAATCGTACCCAAAAACGATCAAACAATTGCAAAAAAATGATACTCTGGTATAGATTCCGGTGTATCTAGGTCAAAGAAAACGGGAAACGAAGATCGGAGGTCGAGATTTCGAGCTCAACCATGCTCTGATACCATATTGAATGTAGAAGACGATAAAAAGAAGAAATTGATAAGATTGTTGTTCTGATTAATTTGGTAAAGTTTGTTACAAGTTTTCTTATAAGGAAGCAGATAGGTTTACAAAGATAACCAGTAATTAACCAAACTTTCTAATACAAAACTAGACCAATCCTTAACCAACATTTGAACTCCAATAAATGGGATCGTATCCCACATATCTGGGCCTATTGGAGAAGCTAATGGATTGCTCCGT